>JAQIXB010000611.1:0-15709 GCA_034697405.1 Mesoplophora pulchra | reverse complement strand
CATCGTAAATTTTTACAAAATTTATAAATTAATTATAAATAATTTGATAATTATAATTTATTTAATAATAAATCGTGTTATTTTTGTAATACATAATTTAAAATAAAAATGTAAATTTAATGATAATTTAAGTTATTAATTCATAAATTATTTTATAATTACACATTAATTATTAATAAATAATATTACGCATTCTGTTATTTGATATAAATTATCAGTCATTATTATTATTACTAAAGACCTAAAATCGCCGTAAAATACTTTTTTTCTTAAAAGATATCAAAGAAATAATTAAATATGTGTTTATATATATAAAAATTATGACTTTTGACACAAAAAATAATTTCCTTTATTTGTTTTTTTTGTTTTTTGGTTCATTTTACTTAAAAAATGTAAAAAAGCAAATTTACTTTTTTCTGCTTTTTTGGTTGAATTTGCTTTTTTATTACTTTTTATAACATTTTTTGAAAATATTTATTTAAAAAGATAAAAATTTTAAAAATAAATTATAAAAATTCAGAAAAATATTTATTTTTTCATATTTTTAATGATTCATTTATAAATTGCACTTTTAAATTATCCGATTTTAGTATTTTATTATCATTATGTTTTTTCGATTGAATATGTCATTTTACGTTATGTAAAGCATATTTACAATTATATTTTACAATGGATTCACATATGAACAGAATGTCCATAAAAGTATAAAATTGAGCCAAAAAAAAGCATTTAAAATAAACAAAATTCAAAAATTCAAAAAAATCCTATACTCCACTCTTAGAATTTTTAAAAATTTGCTTTTTATTGCTTCTTTTGGCACTTAAAAAACTTTTTGGTCAAATATTTTGCGTAAAATTTAGGTCTCTAATTATTATATATAAAAGTGATTAATAAATAATTTCATTTAAGACAAATTTTGAATGTAAAACTGTAATAATTTATAATTAATTTAATAAAAAATCACATTTAATTTCATAAAATATGCTATGCATACGATATAATCAGACTTAGGTTAATATCGGAATTACGAAATGGGTTTTAGTGAACAGAATCCATCGGAATTTCGTGGTTATGCACGAATCATACGTTTATAAGCATTTTGAGACGCATTTATTTTTTCGGAATTCCGAAATTAGGATAAAGTCCGAAATAAATCCGAAATTTCAATGTTTTTTATACAAATGTTTCCTTTACTCCCTTTTTGATTTTTTGATTTTAAAGAATTATTTAAAATTTTAAAATTTTAGATTTTAAAAATTTTTTAAAAATTTAATTTAATTTCTATATAAAAATAAAGACTATATATCTTTAAAAATTGTAAAATATATTGTGTATAATTTATTTTTTATGCATAAAATTTTGACAAATTATTTCTTAGAAAAATGTATTGAAATTTTTGTTATAAAATACTAAAGGGAAAGTAAAAGAAATTTTAATTTTTAGATTTTAAATCCCGAATAATTCTCGAATTTTATGCATTTATGCTCCCGATTTTTTGCCCGAATTTCTAATTTTAAGTCCCAAAAAGCTGAAACATAACAAATTATATAAATGATAATTTTATATTAAAAAATACCGTAAATTTATTATAACGGACTTTTAAACCCTTTATATACGAATAAATAGTTTAGGGATCTCATGGATCCACTATAATACTTGTATATCCTAATATTATATACAAGTATTATCCACTTGTATAATATTAAAATAATTTAACATTTTACAAAATATTATTTTTAGAGAATAAATTCACATGTAATATATATTTCATTAAAAAAATCTTAAATTTATTTTAATGTTTATTTTAATTTATTTAAAATGCATATATTAAAATTATATAAAGTAAAATCTAATAAAAAACATGCATTTGTATTGTTAATTTTTAAGATTAATTTAATTAATTTATAATGGAAAATTTAGATGATTTTTAAAAATAATTATCTTATGATTATGGTTTCCAAAAATGATAAATCTTTAGACTAAAAATGGTTTTAGATATTTCAAAAAAGGTAAAGGTAAATTTGCAAAAAATTGCTAATTTCGAAGATAAAATTCCCAAAATGTGGTAAATTTGAGGTTAAACCCTACAAAAAAAGGTACAAATATTATATTAAAAAACGTCAATTTTAATGACTCAAAACGTTGCATTTATGACTAATATAAACATAGTATTTCTTTAATATCTCTAAAGATAAAAATGAAAATTTCCTAAAATTTGTAAAATTATAATTCACAAATAAAATATTATTAATTAAAACTTTTACAATGCATATTGAAAGAGTATAATTTTAATGAAAAGTGATAATGATTACATTAAAGTTAATAATTATATTACTATTATTATATACTTTTTTTGACATTTTAATTTTCAAAATATTTTATATTTATTAGTAATGTGAGATTTTATCATATTAAATAATTTTATATTAAATATTTCATTTCATTTCAATTGTTTCAATTGTCTATTTGCCACAGTCATGTATATATCGTTATAATTTTCTATCCATTTATATATATACATTCATTAATAATTATTAATATAATTTATTAAATTAATATTTAAATTAATAAATTACAAATGACTAAATTTATTTTAGTTTTAATAGTAATAATACTTCAATTATGTATGTAAATTTTATCATATATTTTATTAAATAAACTTATGGGTTCATGTTAATTTTTAGATGTCCTTATAGCATGAGGAAATATACTAAATACTGGTAATAAAGAAAAACAGTAGAGTCAAAGTAAAGTTTCCTATGCTGTCTCATGCTATAAGGACGTATCTAAAAACGGGGTATATGAGTGTTAACGTGTAATATAAAATTTTAGATGAAAGTGACAATCATTCGACGAATTCATGTCCATCATCGCATTTCTTTGACTGTGGTAATGGACGATGCATCGCGAATTTTTGGCGCTGTGATGGTGAAGATGATTGCAATAATTGGGCGGATGAACACAATTGCGGGAATGAGCATCCGGCACCAGCGATAAACACGATATGCCCAAAAGACTATCATCATTGTAAAGACAGTCATAGCACATGTATTCCCGATAAATGGAAATGCGACGGAATGAATGACTGTGACAATGGATCGGATGAAGAAAATTGTACATCACAATCAGAAAGTTGCACGGGATTCACATGCAAAAGCTTAAAGTGCATTCCTTCGCGATGGCGATGTGACGGTATCCCGGACTGTGATGATAATTCCGATGAAGTAAATTGTAACGAAACTCACAGAGGACATCTTTGTATAAAGGAACGCGGTTTTTATCAATGCATAACGGGAGAATGTATAGTCCATAACAGAGTGTGTGATAAGAATAAGGACTGTCCTCAGGGAGATGATGAAGGAACTGAATGTAATGCTAAAGGATGTCATAAGAAAAACTGCAGTCACTTATGTATGCCGACACCGAAAGGAGCACAATGCTATTGCAGAGACGGTTATCAATTAGCGGCTGATAATATGATGTGCATTGACATTAATGAATGTAATGAATCGTCAATCACCGGTATCTGCAGTCAGAAATGCATTAATAATGAGGGTTCATATAAATGCGATTGTTTTTCCGGCTATGAATTGTCTAACAATAAAAGTTGTACCGTAAAAGACGGAGAACCGTTATTGGTCTTTTCTGATGGTGAAGAAATAAGAGGATTATGGCTAAAGACAAATCGCTATTTTCTAATTCATTCGGCAGTAAAACAGGCCATAGGATTAGATGTGTATGGTGCGGAGGAAAAAGTCTTTTGGGTCGACATTAACTCAATGCATAGCGGTATATATTCCGCAAATTTAATGAATGAAAATGCCATAACTCCGATAGTGACCACGGGTCTTCAAAGTCCAGAAGATTTGGCCATTGATTGGATTGCATTGAATTTATACATAACGGATTCAGATTTAAAGCAAATAATAGTCTGTAAATTGGATGGCAGCATTTGTACCGCACTATTTAATAATGAAATCGATCTGCCCCGTGCTATAGCTGTTGATCCTCCCAATGGCATGCTCTTTTGGACAGAATGGGGAAAAAATCCCGGCATTTACAGCAGTTACATGGATGGATCACACATTAAAAATTTAGTATCTAAAAATATATTTTGGCCCAATGGACTTGCACATGACCATAACCTTAACCGATTGTATTGGTCTGATGCTAAATTAAGCATAATCGAATATTACGATTTAATATTAAAAAAGCGCAATGTTTTAGTCGAAGATACCGTTTTTCATCCTTTTTCATTGGCTGTTCACGATGATAACATATATTGGAGTGATTGGACCACATATACAATTAACACGTGCAATAAGTTTACAGCACGTAATTTAACCGAAATTATGCGTATCAAAGGAGACACTGTCATGGGACTGCACGTTTATCATCCAATAAATCAAAGGCCATCGTATAACCCATGCTGGAGTCATCAATGTTCTCATCTGTGCCTATTAATTTCCGGACGCAAATATTCGTGTGCATGTCCCCAACACATGGTACTTCATAATGATAATGTAACATGCGTTTCAAAATCAAATAATCCCTTTCTAATGATCGGAATCGATAAATCTGCGAAAAAGTTCTTTGCTGAATCCATAGGTGCAAATACAGTAACGGACGCGCGAATTCCGAAACACGTGGTCGTGGGGGACATTGCATTTAATTGGAATGAAAATGTCTTATATTTATTCGATTTAAATAAATACAGTATCATGTCGTTCAATATGACGTCATTTCAATTAAAATCAATTATAAACTCACATCTTAATTTAGTCGAAGGTTTAACATATGATGTAAATACGCAGAACATATATTGGCTCGAATCAGGTGATGGTAATCTCGAAGTGGCGACTAAAGATGGTACATCACGAGCGATAATCATGGATAATTTAGAACGACCCATTGATTTGGTATTATTTCCTGAACGAAGAGAGTTATATATATCGATATTGGGCAGTGACCCTCACATTATAGTTGCGAATACCGACGGTACAAATAAAAAGAAATTAATCGCCTCTAATATCGGACTGCCCGTGTCTTTGGCCATTGACAGGAGAAATGAAAAGCTGTTTTGGGCCGATGCTAAATTCGGTGTCATCGAATGGACTGACCTCTCAGTTCAGCATGAACTTAATGATCAGCGTTTTGTCGTTAAAGAAAATCTCGGACATGTCATGTCTATAGCCATAATAAATGAATCTATATATTGGACTGATATGGATACTCAACATTTGTATTGTTTTAATGAGCATATGTCCAAAACAACGATCACAAACTTAGGCAATAATCGTAATATTTCGAGTGTCAAAAAGTTGATTTATGTCAATCATGAAATGGCCAATGGTCCGTGTGTCGAATCTAACGGTGGCTGCAGTCATATCTGTTTAATCGGACGTTCGGGCGCAGTATGTAAATGTCCCTTCGGATTTAAACTGAAAAATGATCAAAAGACATGTGAAGAGGAAAAAGGAAAATGCAATGATCAGGAAATTCTGTGTGATAATGGTATTCACTGTGTATTAAAAGAGTACTTTTGTGACGGACAAAATGATTGTGAAGATAAATCGGATGAAAAGAATTGTACCGATAATTGTCCGATAAATGACTTTAAATGTAATAATGGGAAATGTATCAGTTCTTCATTTTTATGTGATCATTATAAAGATTGTGATGATGGTTCTGATGAACTAAATTGCACTTATAGCAAATGTAAAAGTCAGGAATTTGAATGTGATAATGGACAATGTATACCATTAGCATGGAGGTAATTCTTTAATTTGTAATTACATTTTAAAATGTTAAATGTTAAATTTTAGATGTGATGGAGAATCGGACTGTCTCCATGGTGATGATGAAAAAAATTGTACCGATGAATTGAAACTATGCGCTAATGATACTCTTCAATTGCAATGTAATGACGGAAAATGCATACCTTTAAATTGGAGATGTGACGGTGAAAGTGATTGCATTGATTCATCCGATGAAATGAATTGCAATTTAGTGACGTGTAAACCCTCAGACTTTAGATGCCGTAACAATATCTGTATCGACGGACAATTCGTATGTGATAAAGAATTTGATTGCAGTGATCGCTCAGATGAGGATAATTGTTCATATGGCACTAGTACATGTCCACCGTTTAAATTCACATGTAAATATGATGGTCATTGCATTTATCAAAATGAAGTATGTGACGGTTTAAATGACTGTGCTGATGGCGAAGACGAAGAGGGATGTACTATGTTCACGTGTAGCGAATACGATACATGGTGTTCAAATACTAGTACTGCATGTATTCCTAAAGTTTGGCTTTGTGATGGTAACTTTTAAACTAAAATACACTATATTTAGTATTAATTGCCATTAATTTATTTTAATGTGTATTATAAATTGTCCTATAATAGTTTTAAGCATACGTATTAATGCAAAATCATGGTACACATTTAAACACATTAAAGGCAATTAATACAAAATATTGGGTAAAACTATAAAATAAAAAAGAAAATTTTAGGTGAAAATGACTGTGGTGATTGGTCAGATGAAACACGTCCACAGTGCAATAAACACATTAATGAGCAGAGAACAATGACAGTATCGAATATGCCATGTAAAGATGGGAGTTATCCATGCGGATCGGGTGAATGCATCTCATATGAGTTGGTATGTAATGGTCATAAGGATTGTATTGATTCATCAGATGAGGGAAGTCATTGTCTCAGTTCATGTAAATATAACAATGGAGGATGTGCACAGATATGTCGTAATACTCCCAAAGGTCCATCGTGTGCATGTCATAGTGGATATTTACTATCAAAAGACATGAAAATATGTGATGACATTGATGAATGTTCGATCGTGGGTCAATGCAGTCATTACTGTGAAAATAAAAAAGGATCATATAAATGTTCGTGTGCCCATGGCTTTAATTTGGCCGGTGATGGACGCCGCTGCAAAGCAAATGGATCAGAGCCTTTCATATTCTATATGTTATCGGATAAAATACGTTCTTT
Organism: Mesoplophora pulchra; assembly: GCA_034697405.1. Classification (NCBI taxonomy): domain Eukaryota; kingdom Metazoa; phylum Arthropoda; class Arachnida; order Sarcoptiformes; family Mesoplophoridae; genus Mesoplophora; species Mesoplophora pulchra. The sequence goes on along the minus strand of JAQIXB010000611.1, from coordinate 8,690 downwards.
GGGTCTTCTCACACGATCAGAGCATTTAATAGTGTCAATAGACAAAGATGATATGAAAGGAATGGATTATGACTTTTCCACGGGCAAAGTATTTTGGATCGAATCAGCAAAAGGCACACTTAACTCAAAAAGAAGTACCGATAATGTAAGAGAAGTGATTATACAGAATTTGAATTCACCGTACCATTTAAGTTGGGATTGGATCACACGAAATTTCTATATCATTACTAAAGATGCAAATATTCGTGTGTGTAATGAAAAAGGAAATGCGTGCACATTACTGTTAAATACAGGATTATCATACATCAATAGTTTTGTCATAGCGCCAGAATTCGGCATAATGTTTTGGAGCGTTTTTAGTATTGATTTAAAAGCTAATTTCGGTCGTATCGAACGCTGTGAAATGAATGGACATAATCGAAGAATTATCATAAACGATTTTATTCAATGGCCCAATGGATTATCTGTTGATTATGTATTACAACGATTATATTGGGTCGACACACGCTTAGGAGAGGTTAATACTGCAGATTTTAATGGGAAACACCGTCATACGATTTTAGGATATAGTTTATCATCACCCTCGAGTTTAGCACTTTTTGAGGATAATATTTATTTCAATAATTTTGGTACGAATTCTTTAATGAAATGCAATAAATTCACCGGTGGTAACCGTGTTCTTCTCCATCATGGAGAGATTAAAGCACCGGTCATAAAAGTCGTTCACAAAAGTGCACAATTCCCATGTAAATATAAATGATAAGTAAATGTTTGATAATATATTAAAAAATTACTTTTTTTCAGCTAAAAATAACTGTGAAAATAATTCATGTGATCATTTATGTCTCTTAAAAATAAGTGGTCACACATGTAAATGCAAAGATGGTTATGAATTAGGATATAATGGAAAAACATGTGTATTAAGTGCTAATGCCCCTTCAATTGTTGCCGATGATATATGTAATCCAAACGTATGTATGAATGGCGGTGAATGTATTGTTACTAAAGACATGACATGGCAATGCAAATGTCCGTTATCATGGACAGGACCACACTGTAATTATCTAAATCTAACAAAAACTGACGATAATCCAAATAAAGACAACAGTTGGATAATGGTATTTATTAGCACTTTGGCTGTTTTAGTTATAATAGCATCAGCCATATACTTTACACGACAAAAAAAATATGAGTATGAAAAAGTATTAATAAATTTTTAAATATTAATTAAATAAAAATGAATAATTAAGGGATGTACGTACGGCTGTTTACAAAAAGGGCGGACGCATAAAGAAAGCAGTGGTAAATTTTCAAAATCCCATCTATGGCCGAAAAATGCATAAAAACGGGAGTATTTCAGAACCATTAAAAGATTCGATTGAAACATATGAGGATTACAAAGATGTCGATAGTGATTATGACGAAGAAAGTGCTGAATTATATAAACCAAAATTATATGACCCTAATAGTGAATGCGAAAACGATAGTGAAAATGAACAATTAAATTCCAATGATAACGTTAAATTATTATAAATTTTATTTTTATTTTGAATTTATACATTTAATTTGTACATAGCTTTTTAAAAACTAAACTATATTAACATAAATAAAAAATTTTAATTTTTATAAATGTCATTTTAAATTTGTATATGAGTAATGTATTAATATATTATCATTGATGATATTTACACAATTCAATCGATAAATGTACAAAGAATTAGATACTATATGATACTAGCAGCAGGTGAAACTGAAAAAAGAGCTTTGCAAAGAACAAGAGGAAGGAAAAGGTACTATTTTGTTTGCTGTGATGCTTACTATTGTGGATCAATACATTACTCTCTATAGAATAGAATAGAATATATTTATATAATAAATGGTTCAGTGTGAAATGCTATTAATGTAACTCCAAAATGATGATTTTTACAAACCATACACAAACAGAAACAGTAAAGAAATTACGGTCCAATGCATACTAACACCATACTAACCCTTAGTTCATTCGTTCATTTTACTAAATATTTTAGCATTTCAATATCATTGACATTAATTTTTATCTTAATTCTTATCTTAATTCTCCTCTGTCCTAAGATTTTAATATAAAATTTAAACAAATTAAAAATTAAACAAATTTTAGATTTTAAATAAACATTACATTTGTTTTTTATCACAATTAAAAAATCATATTTCACGTGAATATGACACTTAATGTTAAATGAATGTGTTTTAAAACATTAATTAGCGAATTCAGTGATAAATGCTTTTTTTAATCATAAAACACCGTAATTATTATTAACATATATTAAAATTTTCATTATATTAATCATTAAAATTTTTGTACATTTTGCAAAATATGCTTAAAATTTAAAAATGACTATTTTATGAAAAATTAACTTTAATATTTAAGAATTAATTGAAACATTTCGTGATTATAATTCATTTTTAAAATATTTGTAATGAAAGTTATTGTTTAAAACATATTTAATTATTTATATAAAATGTTAAAAATATAATTATGCACAGTCTTTTGACATAATTTATTTAATAAATGCTTTTAAATTTTATTTTTAAATATATTGGCATTTAATTGTAATTTATTTTAAATTTTAAACATTTAATTCTCGTTTTTGTTTAATACTCTGTTAATTAGTAATACACCCGATTCGCAATTTTGATACTTTATTATGGAAACAATTTATATACTTAATTATGTCGATTTTCCATTTAATATTAATAGATTTTGAAGATTCGATTATGGCACTTTTTTAGAGAGCATTAAAGTACATTTGACTCGTGTTTTTATATGCAAATATATTAATCATTAAATTTTATAAATAAACAATAAAATTAAAAAAATTTATCCATTTCTATTAGAATTTATTTATTATTTAATTAAAAAAAATTAATTGATTGCTCTTTTATTTGCTATAAATTTAATTATTTTTAATAAATAAATATTTTTTACATATTCAAGTATTTATCAAAAACAACTTTTATATTATGCTTTCGATTTTAAAAATTTGTTTATTGTAATTTTTTGCCCAAACTAATTTTGCCCACTAGTTGTGCAAATCGAGATTAAAGTGTATATAATGTAATTTTATAGTAATTCTTTAGGTAAAGTTGAAATTCGAATACACAGTGAATTTAATATTTAAAATTAGTTAAAAACTTAAAGTTAAAAAATTAAATTCATTAATCAGTGTTTAAAAAAATTTAAGTTTTAAATTTTCAAAAAATTGACATATCTATGGATAAAATAAATTGTAAACGCATTAAATTGTTAATGATTATATCACTGTATATGATTATAAATGTTAAATATAATGCAAAAAAATAAAGTGATTGCATATTTTTAAGCTCAGGCTCAAGTCTCAGGCTCAGCATCAACCAAATTTGAGGCTCAGGCACTGGATTCAAAAGTGAGGCTCAGGTTCAGATGTCGAAAATTTTAAGCATAGGCTCAGCAAACTCAAGCTCAGGCTCGGGCTTTTTGAGCCTATTCTATTCATTACTCATTAAATATAACAATTTAATTATTAATTTATAAATATGTTCATACATAATATTTCCCAAAAATCTTCGATTTATATCGTCTCTAATTATGTTATAAACATTTTAGGTATGCTTTATTGAGACACTCTGTATATAAATAAATAATGGAATGAATCATTATTATTAAATTAATTTTTAATCACAAATAACTAATTTTATATAATTAATGAAAAAGAAAATTAAATTATTTTAAATGTTTTTATTAATTATTCTTTATTTTTAATGAAAAATTTCAATTATTAGATATGTGAAGATATTTATAGATTAAAATAACTATGATATGATAAAATGTTGAAATGTTAAAATGAGAAATTCGATTGAAAATTCACAGTGAATATATCTTTAAATATAAAAGAAATAAATTTTCTAAAAAACGCGTGAAATTTCACGCGTAATATACTCTCATCATAGAAAAGGATCGATCTTTGGATATGTTTTCTTTAAAATGTCAAAAACTGACGTTATTTCATATGAAAGTTAAGATAATGTTAAGAATTTTATATTTTACTAATGCTTAAAGCGTTTATACTGAGCATAAATATGCTGAGACTTACATTTTATTGATGGTGATACTTAAGCTCTCAATGTTTATATACCCCGTGTTTCACGGGCTGCACACAAAATAAAATTGCGATTATTCTAAAAGTATAAGGAATTTCGGGCAAATTTTTTTTACTATAATTTCAAGGAATAAATGCCATTTACTAATTTGCATAAAGTTCTTAAATTTAAATTTTTAAATAATTTAAAATTTTAAAAAACGCAAAAAAGTATAAAATTTTAATTTTTATACAAAAAGATTTTTTTTTGTTTATCACCATGTATGGCCATATGATATATCATTTTAAAGATATTTTAAAACTGAATCCAATGGTATATCACATGATTAAATTAAATATACAGGGTGATCAAAAAAAAATTTTTGGTATACAAATTTAAAATTTTATCTATTTTTCATTATGCGTTTTTAACATTTTAAATTATTTAAAAATTTTAATTTTTAAATTTTTATAAAATTAAATAAAAACATTTATTCCTTGAAATTATAATATAATAATTTCCCGAATTTTCCCGAAATTCCTTATACTTTTAGAATAATCGCAATTTTATATTGTGTGCAACACGTGAAAATGGTGTATCACTTATATATAAACTTTATATGGTAAAGTTGAGATTCGCAGTCGCATGATTCTCAGAAAATCCGCTTAATGCGTTAATAGACTTATCTTCATCAATGTTCAGAGCTGATATTATTCGCAGAATATGAAATTCAATGCTGTCGTGATTCGCAGAAAAATAATTAATATTATATACTAAAGTATAATATTATATTATTAAAATAAAATATGTATGTCGGTGGGTGGGTATGTGGGTGGTCAACAATGAAATATTAAAATTAAAATATTTAATTTATTTTATTAAATTTAATTTTCTGCGAATCATAGCTGTGGTGAAAAACAGCGATTAGCATTTTATCACAGATTATGGATTAAAAATATAATTCACAAACACAATGGTTGCGAATTATAGTGACTACGAATAGCAATCGAATCGTTTATACACACCGCTACAAAAGTTTACAGACACCGGTTTTTTACCCGTATCTGGTCACTGGGGATGTTCCACAATCTTTGGAACATTATTTTACTTATAATTATTATATGTTCTTTTATATTTCTATGGGATGTTTAAAAAAATATATAATTAACACTGTTTTAAGTGTTTAGAGAACACAATTTTCATTTTTATGCCCTGAAATTTTTATATAATTTAGATTTAAGATTCAACATAATATTTTTGTAATAAATTTAATAAAAAAATTATCGGATGACCATTTTTTTACCGCCCGAATATAAAAAATGTCGGTTTCCATAGAGTTACATGTTAATTTTTTGATCATTTTTTTCGGTGAAATCATCAAATATTAAACATAACTTTAAACGGAATTTAATATTTACATTAATTTAGACAAAATTAACTCTTAATTATAATCTATTATATCATGTACTGCAGGATATAATGGTGTCTCTAAACTTTTGTCGCGGTGTGTATATGTATATCATGTAAATATATTAGTATTGTATTTTATGTCGCATATGAACTAAACTGACAAAGAATATATACATACGGAAAAAGATAAATAAAAATTATTCATAAAAATGATTATTTTTATAAAATACCTTATGATTTAAGCATTTTCTTTTCGCTTTTAAAATGTTTAAAATAATATTTACTCAATTTTTATATGAATACGGATGTGGTATTATTAAAAGCATTTCTCCGAAACGCTTTCATTATTCGATATTACATGTAAAACATAAAAATATATTAATTTATAATTTAGATACACATTTTAATAAAAATATTTTTAATAAACATCATATATATATATATATATATATGATAAATTATTTATTTAAATTATAAATAAAAACTTTAATTTTTTTTTAAATTACAATTAAACATAAGGTTATATCAAGAGTGTCAAAAACTGTTTTTTTGCTTTTTTATTTTTTTAGGAATATATTAAAATTAAGTAGATATGTATCCATATCTATTAAAAACATGACCGATTAAAGCATAATAAAAGTGCTTTTTTTCTTTTTTGACTAAAGTGCTTTTTATTGCTTTTTATGGTTTAATATATAAAATTTTCTTTTTTTTATATTTTTTAGTTATTATTGTGACAAAATTTGTACATTTTCATAGAAAAATAACTAAAAATTAAAAAAAAATTAAAAATGTATTTAATATTTAATTGTCATGAATAAATTATTTAATAATTATATTTTTTATTTAATTGCAAAATATATGAATATTTCTATATTTCTATACTTAAATAATGCATTAAATAAATACTTTTTTTTAAAAAAAGCAAAAAAGCACGTTTTTTGGGAAAAGTGCTTTTTTTGGCTCTTTTGGCATGTTCAGGTGCTTTTTTTTACCCAAAAAATAATCTGCTTAAAATTTGACACTCTAGTTTTATCAGAGTGTAAACGTATTTGTGTATCACTCTTTATATATAAATATATGTATATATTATAAAATTAAATTATGATGTTTAATTCTTTTTTATTGATGCTGTAATTTAAAATTTAGAAATGGAAAATGAAATTTTGCCTCACAATTTAGACCGTTCATATAGAGATGGATGAAGAGAAACATCTCTTATATTTGGAGGTTTAAAGATTTACATGTTTCAACTCTGATTCCTCCTAAAGGCCAAACTATTAACTTCTGACCGTTTTCCCATAGATCTTTTTCTTACATTTAATGAGTACTATGTATACATACACTAATTCTATGTTTAAAATGTCGGATTTATGAACAAAATTTTATTACAAAAAATTTTCATTAAAATTTAACTTTATATTTCCAAAATTTAAAGTTAACTAATTAATGAATTGCTTTATATATGTAAATATGATAATTATATTAATTTGATGTAAGATAAAATACTAATGAATCGTAAAAATTGCATTATATAATTATTACAATTAAATTAATGAAAATAGTAATGCATAAATATATTTTTTCATTATTTTTAATGAATTTAAAATGATATATATATATATATATACATATGTATATATATATATTAAAATTAAAATATTTTAAAAAATTAATTCAGCATCATATTTATAAAAAGAGTTAATATAAAGTTTTAAAAGTGAATGTTAATTATGTAATATTAGTTATTTCTATGGCAACGTTAATATTCGATGTATAAATAGAATACACATATCATTAAAATCTAAAATTTTAAGCATAATGCGCACTGTTAAAAAATGGCAATGTCTTTACTAAAAGAGTCTTTAGTAAAGACTCTTTAGTAAACTATGCTATGCTTTTACTATCACATAGACTAATATAGCATTTCCTTAACTTTATTATTGAGAATATTTATGTTATGATAAATCTAAATTTATTTCTTTATTCAGCATTATTACAATATATTGTTTTTTAAATATTATTTATCAATAATTTTAATGAATCGATTGCTTATAAATGAAATATAAAATTTAAAATTATATATAATTATATATGAATTTTATAAATTATTTATTTAAATAAATAAAGTGCCAATAAATGAATACAGTGTGTTCGTTCTAAAAGGTAACTTTATTATTATATTGATAAATATGAATGTTGTCAATTATTAAATATAAGTTAATTAATTTATATGAAAAACCAAAACAGATACTTTTTAAGACCTAATATTGTAGTAACAAATTTGATATGCTATTACATTTCAACACTGCTATTATTTTTGGATAATATTTTTAATCCTTAAAATATATTTTAATAATTCTAAAATTATGTTTTTAAATGAATATTTGCAAATTGAGTTGTCAATGGGATTCCGGAAATTAAGGAATATGTGAAACATATTGGATATAGAAAATACATGGGAAATCTGAAATACTTTCGGAACATCCTGGGAATTTCCGGAAAAGTCCATAGCCGACTATAATTTATCCTCATATATGATTGAAATTGACGTTCATATGAATATAAAACGACATTATTAGACACTCACATTATTAGACATAAAATAATTGATCATAATCATTATATCAGTGACATGTTTGAATGAACACATATAAAACTCTTTTCAAAGAAAAAAGTAAATACATTAACATTATTATTGCGTAATAATTGAGCATAATAATTGCACACTTTATGTACACATAATGCACTTACTTTTATAGTATATCTATTTGAGCACGTATCCTTAATCTTTTATTATTCTTATTTAATATCACGGACAAATTTTAATTTCTTTTTCTATGAAATTTTATCATTTTACATTAATCACCAAAGACGGGATTTTTGCGGAAATTATAAATCCCTAATTTCAGAAATAAAATCTTAAAATGCGGTGCGTTTTTACAAAATTTTAAGTAATAATGGTTTATGATTATTAAAAATTTCGTTTCTTTTAATCACATTTAATTCTTTATTTAAAACATGACATTAAACGTCCAAAAAAAGTACAAAAGAAATATTAGAATTTTTTTGAAATTTGCCTTTTCTGACACTTTCGATGCTTTAATGTTATCATATTAAATGATAATATAAATATAATTAAAGACTTAAAAATTTATATTATTTTCTAACCTTTTTCTATATTA
>JAQIXB010000610.1:0-15714 GCA_034697405.1 Mesoplophora pulchra | reverse complement strand
GAATATATGGGATGTCGCGACATAACTGTTTTTGAAAAGCGCTTATAACTCGAGTATCCTTAGAGTGAGACAATAGAAATTACAGATATAAACTCACATGATTTTATGCTATAAGACCGTATATCTCTTATATTGAAATTCAATGTCCCATATACTATAGTACTGCCAAAATTTAAATATATTTTATAATTTTAGTGAATGATGAAGAAATAGCGTTTTACGGGTGGCATCAGATTGATATGAACATTCTGTAACGCGCATACCTAACAACATACTGATCACCTCAGGTGATGTTCGAAAGACTCTCCTTTTTAAAGATATGTATATATGTATATACGTATCGGAAATGTAATTTTAGAATTTTATTCAGAATTTTAATTTAAACATACATATAAACATATAATTTTTATTATTTACATGTAAAGGACGAGTAATACATCGTATTATCATAAATCTTCATATTTATTTACATATTTTTTATACACACTTTTGGGTGATGAACTCATTTCAACGAAATTCACTTTACGGGCACATGGGAATGACTATGATTGAATAAAATGTTAGAATACTCTAAAACGGTCAATAAAAATATTAAAAATGATTTTTTATCATTTCATTATAATATTAATAATAATCACAGCTCAAAAGTTTAGTAATAATGTTAGTAATATTTACAGTGAACAGATCAAAACAAATGATTGCTTTGAAATATTGAAATATAAAAGTTTATATTATATCACTTTCATGTAAATAAATAAAATAAATATTTTATAAAATATAAACACAGTGAACACTATATAATTTCGGGAAATTTCTCGAACACACCAAACGGGTGCGGCATTACTATTTGTAACAATGTATAAACTATGACTATTTACAGATACATAATATCACTGAATGATTAAATTACGTGTTTTTCTTTTTTTAGACCTTAACCATGCTTTCCCCGCAGACCTAACCTAATCAAACATAATTAATATAAATAATAGTTAGTCATAGTATACACAGTGCAAAAATAGTAATGGCCGCACACGTCTGGCGTTTGCGAGAAATATGCCATCATTTCACATTCTTTAGTAAGAACTTTGTTAATGTATAATGTTAATGTTAATGTTAATGTATAATAAAATGAATTGACATTCATATACTTTTAAAAATTACCCTAAACTCAAATGCTCAGCGGATATCAATAGACCATAGGTGAAGGGTCACAAATGTCAAAAAAATTATATCTCTCATAATGATGACCGTTCCATGAATTTTCAGTTTAATAATTTAAACATTTTTTACAGAAAATCTAAAAATAATAGAATGTCACTTATGACGTCAAAAAATCTCTAAAATTACATATTTTTAAAATATTATTTTTTAAATTTTAAATTTTTTTTCATAAAGTTTGATGGGCAAATATTTTTCAATAATTTTTTTAGAAATGTTATGACATTCTAAAAATAAAATATTTTTTATGACATAAGTTTTACATAAATATACAAATCATATAAAAAATGGCGGAGTGTCCCATCAAAATCTTTTTTAAAAATTTTTGAAAAAATTCAGGTAATGTTAACCTATAAACCGGATGTTGAAATATTTAATTTTTAAAAATATTATTACATTATAAAATAGTGTTCTTAAATCTGAATTCAATACGATGTATCATACGTTATAAATTATATTTTAGGAGTAAAATAATTTTATATATTTGCATTAAAAAGGTTTCCTAAATGAGCGTATTTTTGATAAAATTCAAAATTAATTTAATAATTATATTATTTTTTTGTTTTTTATTAAAGTAATAAAGTGATATAACGCTGATATTGTTTTTTATCACTTTAAATTAAATTATAATGAAAGTTTCCTAAAGAATCGTGCTATTCCTAAATTTAAAATGAGCGATTTTAATTTGGAAAAAATTTACATTAAGTCTATGAAGGAGTTGGTACCGTCATTTACTTTAATGACATAATGATTGAATTATAAAAAAGACCTTTATGACATCATGTTTTTAAAGTAAAATAAAGCATTATGTTACATGTAATGGTCATTGTTTTTAAATAAATTTCAAAATTTGTATTTTAATTATTAAAATTATTAAAATTTAAAACAAAAATATTTATATTTTATATAAAGTTCAATATCTTAAATATTTATTCTTATGGTTACTTAATACAGCAGAACCTCTAAAAACAGAATCGAAAACTTTCCAAAAATAGTATAATCAGAACCTTCAAAAAAAAATTTTTCAAAATTTTTGCATAAAATACTCATATATTTATATCAAAAATTGGTTCTTATATCATGGTCTAAAAATTGAAATATAAATTTTGAAATATTTATTAATAAAATAAAAATTATAAATATAATCACAATCATTATAATTAAAATTATATAAAAATAATTTACTTATGATGTTATCATTAATTACAATTTAAACGCTGTCACCTAAACATAAATTTAAATTAAAATTAATTTATTTATAGACTCAGAATTATATTGTGAATGATATATAAATATACAGTATGTATCATTATAATTAGTACTATATGCAAAGCACCTCCTCGTTACTATACATATGTCCATGGACATGACACGCCCATATGTTAGTACTGTTTGTGTTGCGTATGCAATCAGCTGAGGACATAATTAAGGAAAAAGTGTATTTATATATATTCATAATACACATTTTTATCCAATCACAGCATGTTTAAAATGACGCAAAAACTATAATTTTAATAATATAATAATAATAATAATTTATAAAATGGTATTTATACACTATATTCAGACAAAAACTTTACGACTTAAGGTACCCGTTTTGTAGAGATTTTACTGTACATTTTAAAAATATAAATGAATTTATCGAAAGGATTAATTCAAAATGAGTATTATTTTAAAAAATAAAAGTTTAAAAAATAAAAAATAAAAAATTGAGATTATGGAACACTTACGGCAGAATTAAGAATCGGTTATGCATATTGAGATTCATATTGAGATTCATATTGAGGCGTCACCCCATTTTTGGCCTTTAAATAAATCACATTTAATTAAGATTTTCACGGGCCTAAGATTGAGGTCATACCATTTAATTAAATGCACATTTAAAGAGCACATACACTTTCTTTTGTTTATTTCGTTTTAAATTATATTTTATTATTAATGACATTATGAATGATGAGCATAATATACAAATGAATTAACGAATTATTTTGAATATGATTAACATAAATGCTGAAATTTTTGAATATTAAAAGAGAGTTTTTGATTAATAATGATGAAAATGTATAAAAAATTATACGGTCATTTAAAAGTATGTCATTAATTAATTATTTCACACATTCTCTTAAATATTAATACGAAAAATGCGATTTTTATCTTAAATTAAATTTAAAATTTAATCTTAAAATTCATTTATTTTCATTATTAACATGGTTTAAGAGTATCTAAGGGTAGACGTTCTGATGGGGTACGCAATAACCACCCTAAGGTATGCAATCTGAGTTCTGATAAAATGCGCATTATCGATTGTTATGTCTATGGCATGTCTCAATAAAGTATAAAATATAAAAATTTCAATGAACATTTTTATAAAATTTTTAAATAAAATATTTATGTGCATAAATATTTAAGAAATTAAAATTAAATATCTATAAAATAAATATCTTAAAAATTACGACAATTACAGAAATTAAATAACTAGCTAAATAAATTACTTACCACTAGTACATCTTGAAAACTAAGCTATGATCTGCTAAGTTGTACCGTAAATAACTTGACAATGTCCATACAAATCTATTATTCATTGATTTTAGTTATGCATAAAAAGTTTTTTAATTTAAAAAAATCCATTTACAGGGTAACCTTTAAATTTTTTAAATTAAAGTGATTATCATTTTTTTTATATTAAAAAAAATTATAAGTGTTTATTTAAAATTTTACAGTATGCTGCATTTTATAGAGACATGTCATAAGCCTAACAATCGATTCCGTAATATAAAACCCCTCTATCATCACCCCGTGTTATAAGACCGTATCTAAAAGTGGGTTAAAGGGTAATACATTGATTTTGTAAAATGAAATTTACATTCTAATGATTTATTTTAATTATATATTAAATAATTGTAAAAAAATTTAAAAAATAAAATAATAAATAAAAAAGTTTCAAAAATTTTAAAATTAACATTGCAATTAATATCGTACACTAAAGTTTATAGTACATGTGTAAATGCCGTTATAGTAAATAAATCTTAAAAACTAATCCCATAAACGCTAATGTTAAAATTATGCCATTATAGTAAACTCACTTTATAGTAAACAATTTTTTTCGTCTCAACCATTTTACTATAACAGCACTTCAGTGTAATTAATGTTTATTGAAAATCAATATTTAATAAAAAATTTTGAATAATTAAAAATTGTAATTTGACCCCTATAAAAATTATATAAATATTTCCAGTATGCTAGTACTTGTGTATATTATGTATAATAATATACATAATATACACAAGTACATATGTTAATTAGTATAAACTTATGTTAATGAATTTTCAGATTTAGATATTTTCATTTTATACATTATTTTAGACATTTTCAGAATACACCTGATGAGATATGAATGCGTACCTTATCAGGTCGCCTACCACCATGGTGGTTTAAGGGACATTCATATTCTTTTAATTTTAATTCTATTGATATGTGAAATATTAATGAAAATCATAATTTTTAGTTATTTTTGGATTTAATCTTTTATTAAATATTAATTAAAATAATCATAATTTAATTAAATGATATTAAATGATAAATATTAAAAGTTACTTTTTATTTATTTATTTCTAATTTTTAAATTAATAATTCAAATTTTTATATATTAATATGATATTTATATTTATTATTTTTTTAAAAAAATGAACTGATATACGATTAAATAATTTATCTTAGAAATGTTTAATATTTTTAGAGGCAAATAATTATATCATTTATTATATTTAATATAATGTTTGTCTTTTATTATATATATTATTTAACATTTAAGACATATATAATACTGTTATACGCGACACCCGTTATTTTAATATTTAATATTTAATAATAATTTCAGATTTTAATATTCATTAAATAAAATTATTAATAATTTGAAATAAATTTAAATTAAAGAAATGACACGAAAAAACTTTTGTCAAAAAATAAAGAAATTTAACACATGTTAAGGTTAAGATTATAAAATTAGTCTGTGATAAAAAATAATTCTGTATTTTTATATATAAATTAATATATTATGAAATTGAAAATGCGATTTTTAAAAAAATTAATGAAAATATCATACGCTTTAAAATATGTTTAAAACTAAATTAAAATTAAATACAATATAATAGCGTATTATTATGGTAATATTGGTAGTCATAAAGGAAAAAAGTGCTATGCCAAAACAAAGGAAATATCGATTATAATGTGCATAAAATATCAAATTATGAGTTAAGCCCAATTTTCGAAGATATTTCGACCCAATAAATTGCGCAATTTTGTTCAATATCGTAATGCCCCTTTCTTTATGCATACCGCTTTTCTCTCTGATTAATAAAGCATTTTAAAAATTAAAATGCAAATATTTAAATGATTAATTAATTTATTTAAAATTTTGTACATAATAATATTGTCAATAATTAAATTGAATTAAAAATAATATGTGATTTCCTTTACAATAAACAGTTGAATTATTGTATCTAAAAGTTTACATGATTATGAAAATATATATTTAAATATATATTTATATATATATATAATATAATATATATAATTTATAATAAATTTGTTATATATTTATATAAAGAATAATGTTTAAAAAAATAAAGATATATCATAATAAACAATATTTATACACATTTTTCGTATATAATAATAGTGTGTATGTGATAGCATCAGTTTCAAGGGTATTATCAGTAAATGATGAGTCTAAAGTTTAAAATTTCAATGTCATAATGTATTTATATAATTAAAATAAAGACATTTAAATAAATATAATAATTTCCGATTTTTTCTTTTAAATTATCATAACACGTTTCTTATTCATCAAAAAGACCATCATAATAATAGTGATGCATCCATTTCAAGGATTAGTGATTAATTTTCAGTCATTCCATAGTTTTCAATTTTTATATGTTCAGAATTAACCCAATGACTGTTTATTCGATATTTTATCTGAAAATAAAGAATAAAAAATATTTAAAAATGAAAAATATGAAATGATATAAAAAATAAGATTTAAAAATGCTTAAGAAATGAGTAATAAAATAAGAAACATAAACGGAGATAAAAGAGGGTATTAAATTAATAAAATAAAAGTATTTACATTTTTAATGATAATTAATATGATAACGAAAGGTTAATTCATTCGATTTTTGTTCATTATCATATGATAATAAAGGTTTTCATCGCCACAGAAACATGTTTATAAATATATAAAACAATAATGAGATAATAAATGAATGCTTTAATTAACAGATGTAATTAAATTTTTCGTAATAATTGTTATGTAATATTTTTTAAAAATATTTATAAAATGTTCCCATTGTTTCATAAATCGAATGCCATAACAATACACAACTCAATTATTTACAATTAAAATATAATAATAATTTTATATTTAAAAAAAGATGTTCCAAAAGAGGATTTAGCTCATGATGTGATAAAATGAGCGTCCGTTTCAAGGATATTAAAGAATATTATTTATTTGTGAAATTCAATGCATGAATAATGATAACACAATTAAAGGCGGAATTACATCCCCATAGTGATTGCCCATATCCAAATAAAAAGAGATAATTATTGTCTGTTAATATAAGCATATTACAGCAGAGGTACAATTGATTAACCAATAAAACGATTATGATTATTCCCTTTAAAAGTAATTATAAAATAAACGTTTCTTCATAAACATGTAATAAATCGCATAATATGTTTGCAGATGATACGGAAGTACAAAATACAACACAATAAAATAATTAAATTCTTATATATTTGTAACATATTTTGTGCACTTTTGAGCGATATAACGCAATAACTAACATTGAATGTTATATTCGTTAATAATAAGAGAAAAACACGAGACTAAGACTAGTAACATAAGAAAATAAGAAATAAACTATTCATTACGATAAAAATCAAATATACTAAAATTGCAAAATTAATGTCATTATAACATTGGACTTAAAAATGGTGAAATGTGTAATCTTTCGTTTCACACCGTCCCGCAGCATGACATAAGGCACTGGAATATCATCATTAACAATTAACATTAATATCGGAGAATATATGCACTTTTAATTTACATGTTTAATAATATGAAATGTTTCATTGTAACACTGATATTGATTTAGATGATGGCGAAAATAATAATTGCGGATCAAAGGGCGAAAACGGACCCCCTAAAAGCGGCGATAATGATAGTCCGAAGTTAGTGGGAGTCGTGGGGTTTACTCCCGGATGATGTCCGACGGGAAATTGAAAATGCGTTCCGTTCGCATATCGCGGACTGAGCATTAAGGGACTCAATGAATTCCAAAAAAGTCCCGGCATCATCGATGGTGTCGATTTAGATCCATTGAAAAACGGAGATGCAAATGCTACAACAGGTGTTTGTAATGATTGTGCGAACGCGGGATTAGTGCGTGAGGGACTCGTGGGGATACCCGTAATTGGGGGCGGCTTTGATTTGAACTTTGCCCCCTGAACTGATGACTTTGCATTTGAATTGCTGCTTAAATTGACCGGAGAACACCCATGTGAAGATGTCGATCCCTCTGCGGATGATGGTGATGATGTTATTGAGCGATTTGATGGTGATGGTGAACGCGAAAATGGTAATGTCAATGTCCTTAGTCTTTTAGGACATGTGACTATGGCATCACTATCGACACCGTTTTCAGAACACACTGAATCATTATCAGTTTCATTGATGCGTTTTTTGTTATTATTGTTAATCGCATTATTATTATTGTTATTATTATTATTATTATTATTGTTCATCAGAGCAGAATTCGAAGCACTTTTACATGATAAATCCGTGGGTTCATTCGATGGTGAATTATGTGCCGAATTATTTGAGGCCAAAAGACTCGTGCCTAAGTTATTATTGCATATCGAAGGCACAGAATTAACATTAATGCTCTCCATTTTCACGTGAAATGGTATTTTATTTTCCATTTTAATAATTTCGGGAAAAGCCACAAAACGGTATACAAATTTTTGTCCCAAAACTTTTTTAATAATATTCTTATCATAGTAATATCTTAATGCGCGACTTAATTTATCATAATTCATATTATGCTTATTTTTGCGGAGACCCCAGAGCCGTGCGACCTCTTCAGCGTTCACTAATTTAAATTCACCATCATTATTGGTCCATGTTATTATGTGTTTATACTGAAATACATTTTCACGAATTAAATATTAAATATTTAGTGCATTCTCATTATGTGTATATATATAATCTATCATTAGATTAAAATGTTTGTTTAATGAATAATATCGGAATATTTTTCTATTCACTTAAAAGTTAAAATAAAATTATGAAAAAAATGTTTATAAATTATATTAGCATTTTATTGCAGTTTTATAAAAGCAAATTTATTATATGCTAAAAATAAATAAAATTTTCATAAAATCACTGCATTATGTTATTGTGTGTGTATATATATATTTTTCATTATAAACATTTTTCATTTATGGTGCCACATTCGTGGTCACATTATGAGTATCTTTGAAAAGGCATTATCAAAAGGCATTTACCTGAGTGTTCAACAAAAGCTCCAAAAGAAACTGCCATAGGGTTATATTAGTCTCCATTCCTGAAAATAAACAACAAAAATAAGTATTTAGTGTACATTTAGTAAACAGTGGTTATTAGAGAAAAGTCAAATGACAGTAATAAGTACAGTAATAACTCATTGACTATAAAGAGCGGAAACAATGATAATGTCCAATGCTATTATAATACAAATGCTAAAAATGAATTTCGCAATAATTTTGCATTTTTACTAATGACATATGCAATTAACATATTTAAGGTGTATATATATATACACATGTATATGTATGTATATATGTATGTATAAATCGAAAATGGCAAATGATTTAAATCTTTGTTTAGTATTAATAAATAAGGGGCAAATTAATTATAAATTTAATTACATTTATTATTACTTTCGACTATTCGCAGCACTATTTTAAGTGCACAGTAAACATTTATTTGTGATTAATATTAAATAAAAACAAATTATTTAACTAAAATCATTTAGAAAAAAATGGCGAAAAACGTTACGAAAGAAAAAAATGTAATTATAAATGAGAATAATGAATATAAATGTAAAGAGTAAAAAACCCAAATATCCTGAACATGATTCTCGCATATATCAGTATCAATAATGGCATTTAAAAAGAGATAAAAAACAAAATAAATACTTCTTTTTGAGGATACGATAAATATTATTGATGTGAATACATTAAAAAATTGAAAAATTAAATATAAAAATTGCAAAAAATTTGAAAAAATATTAAAAATAAAATAATTAATTTTAAAGCACAGAATAAAATAAAACGCAATAATTTTCAATCTCTCACCATATTTAATAATGAAACATAACTAACAATTTATGAGTGTTTATAAATTATTATATGGATAATAATGAACAGGAACTAACTCTTAAAGAGAGAGGATATAGAGTATGGTGTTTCGTTTATACAGTTAACTATGGCGTGTCAAAAATGTAGAATTATGATCGTTTTCGGTTAAGAGTTATGCAAAATACACAAATTCAGGCCCAATCCATCAAACGAATTAAAGGGGATGATTGAATATGACAATGGAAATGCAAAATACAGGAACAGCATTAGTATACATGGGTAAGTGTATCACACTTCGAAAAGGAAATCCGCTTTTTACATAAAACTACATTTTATGCACATTTTTTCAATGCAAAAATTACAGATATAAATTAAAAAATATATGCCGTTTTATGTTATAAATGTATGTATCGAATGCTTACTTTTTGCTGCAAAATTATACGCGCATTAAATGCAATTATGTCATATATAAATGAATAAATAAATAATTCAAATCATTTAGTAAATGATTATGGACAATAAAAATAGAATTAAGAATAATGTTAGAGATTTGAGAATATAAATAGGATATGCCTATGCCATGGCATAAAATGCAAATAAAAGGATATTGCAATTTACAATGTGCACATAGCAATTTTTGATTGAACATGATATGTTATTATTTTGAAGAAAATGAGGACTTAACTTAAGTTTACTTAAGAAAGAATCACGATCAAAGTCAGGTACAGTCAACAGTAATATAATGGGATGCCATTCACACGCACAATTATCGTTAACAGGAAATTGGGAGCATAAAACATAAAAAATGTTTTATTTCTCCGATAACCGTTAAAGAGCATTAAAGTATAAAAAGAGAGTACATGAGTATTAGTATATAATGGAGCATTTCGCAAGTTTAAGGCTGTTTTGACCTACTTCCTGGGAACAGATTGACCATGTAGTTATTCATGCCTGTTGCTAGTGAATGATCACCATGATAAAATTGACCAACAAAAGGATAATATCCCATTGAAGGGTTATAATACCGCGTCAGAGCCATTTATGGGCCAAAATTATAATCGAATCGCAAATTAATCAACAAAATAATGCAATAATCATATGCATGTATTAGTTATTAGTATACAGTGAAACAGTTTCAGGTGTACTAATATTTTCGCATAAAACTTCCTTTACACTTTTAATTCTCTTTTATTACGGTGAATAATAAGTATTTCTTTAGTTTATACTATAGGCAATGAAAAAGTTTTTTAAAAAATAACAGAATCCTTTAATAGGGGAAAAACGATTTACACACAGATAATGAAAACTAAAATTTCCTCCATTAATACGTATGTAATTATTCATACAAAAATTTTGACATTCGTTGTGTTTAATAACACTTTTTAATGATAAATTATTATTTCACTGAAAATGCAATTTAAAGAAAAAGTAAAAACACGTATAATTGAGGCACATATTTTATAAAATAAAAATCAAATAAATTTGATATTTTTGATATTTCAGTAAATTTAATGTAAGAAAACACTTTATAATAAATAATGTATAAAATGCACACATAAATTAGAATATAAAATGAGTAAAAATGAAAAGTTCAGTAATACTAAAGCACAGTCAAAGGAATGATGATGATGATCACAGTGAAAGAGTGAAACGGTACTCTGAGAGCTCACAAATCAGTAAACATATTATATAACAGAAAAGGGACGAAAAAGTGTTTAGACTAATTCATTGTCAACAGTGTTGGTAAATGGGAAGCAGTTTTTAAGGCGATGTTAACTAACATAATAACTAAGTAAGTAACTAGCAAAAGAAGAGTACGTTTACAAAAAGTGCTTAATACAGTTCCAGTATGTGCCAATGTAATAGATTAAGAAATAGTGTGAATTGCACGGCACACATCACAATGGGGTCTGTTCATCTGCAGGCATAACACTTCTCTCGTGTATAATGGCGTAACATTATCGTAATGTAATAGTTAATAGTTAATTCTTAAGTATTTAAGCATTTAATTGGCGGCAGAAATTCTCGGTCATCACTCTTATTTGAAGGTTATTGATCGGAAAGTTTCGTCTTCGCATGCATAAGCATCTATTACGGTGTACTCTTTTACTCTTTACAATTCGCCTATTAAATGCTAACACTATTATATCCCTATGACTATCATGCTATTGCTAACCGTCTTACCCCGAATTAGTGGACCGTGCATTACCTGTTCACTCAGTTATACTTAACAATGAGTGGTGATTAAAGAGAGAAAACATCGACACTCTCAAAGTATGACATGAAACGGGTTTCCCGTCACCGGTGTACTCTCAAAAGACAGCTAAACACAGCTAAAGACAACTAAAGGCAACTAAACGCAGAGTGTCGAAATGTGAGAAAAGACAATGACATAGGCCTACTGACATAGTTCCATTGCCACTTTTGCAACAATTGAAGATTCCCTCTTTTGCCCGATTTAACCATTCACTCACATCCAATTATCATTATCATTTCTTTCGTTATTCACACACACTTTAAAAGCATTTCCATTATTTTCTTTTCTCATTTTTTCATTGTGAATAGCATTGTTGTAAAGGATTAGGACATCACAATTGCAATTATCTTTCTTAAGAGATGAACCATTGTAGCAATGAACTTTACGCACTTTTGGACATTTAAAGCATATGTACCATTGTTGTGCCTCTACATTCTAATATTAAATTAACTCAATGTTCGTTTGTGTTTTACGTTTTTCAATTTAACTTTTGATAATATCAACTATGCTCTTAAAAACTTTTATTACATAATAATATGAAATAAAAAGCAAATTCATTGCAATTCTCCATTATGTATTATATGTATTATATTCCTTTATCTTTATATTGTGATTCAGCATTTAATTACGGAATTAAATATAAAATATTTAGAGACATATATGCACATTTATGACAATACATTTTTATAAATGTATAATTATATTAATGATAAAATATGAAAAAAATGCCATAATAAAATAGTGACATGTTTTTTGTCATTCAAAATTATTAATTGTGAATTAACATATGATAAATAAACATCATAATGTTGGTTTATGTATAAATTGTAATATTATGTTACCATATTCGTGTAATTTAATATTTTCGTAAATTTATTCGCAAAAATATAACGGAAATATTTAAATTTAAGCATAGTGCAGGAAAACACAGTAATTTTATAATGTTAATATATACATTTAAAATGGGAACACATATATTTTTGAGATGATGTTTCTTTTGATTGCGTTTGACTTTAGCCTTAACTTATCTCATTTAAGAGTGCACTGAAAATTACAGCCAAAGAACAATGAGAAAAGTGTGAGAGAAGTGAACAGAGTACACATAATAGCATAATGGAAAATGAAAGAGCAAAAATTGCAGGAAAAGGTACCCCCATTCGCATATTACAACCAAAATATACTAAGAATAAGTTATGTGCACTAAAAACGAAGTAAATATGAAGTAAAATGAGGGAATAGGGAATTGCAAAAAACGATTCTTTTATCGGTTCAATTCTCTAATTCAATGGTGCGTCAATTGAGTGTGTCTGAGACCGGAAACACTCATTAAATTGATCATCTCATGTCTCTCAATATTACGCTGTAAATGCCTATTGTTGTAAACGCAGTCACAGGATATGTGCATTAATGATCACAAAAACGGTCACCACCATTATAGTAACAAATTTAACAGATAAACTCTCTCTTTCTCTTTAGTATTAATGTGTCGCATTGTATTTTCATATATTTACTATGTCTATAGTTAACTTTTGTTTCCTGTTTATTTATTACATTTTCAATTTTTACGACAAAAACACTATGATCGAAACTTTTAACTCAAAAATAGGGTAACGGATCATCATTAATAAATACAAAAATATTATAAAAGCGTTTCACTGTACACACTGTGAATTAAATACATATGCTATTTAATGTTATTCAGTATTTTCCCAACAATCATCAGAGTCCTCATTTCATTTACTTATTTCTTACTCTTTTCCTTCTAATACTAGCAGTGTATACCATAGTATACACTGCTAGTATTAGGAAGAATCTGCTTTAAAATTAATCAGTCATCTGACACGTCCACGAATAAAAAATACGAACTAAACACTGAACACTCAACATTGTGGTTAAGTCACTGTTTAGTACAAACGCTGCAGTTTCAGGCAAATTCAGTGTAATCATAAATAATAATAATAAAATTAATAAAATTAAAGGCAAAACTTTCCTCATGTGGTAATTGAAACACCATTTAATCATAATCATAATCATGGATATTATCATTTTTATCATTAAAATGTTTATGTACGCACATAACACAATGGAAATGAATGCTTAAATTTTGCATTAATCAATAAATGGAAAAAATGCATTTAAAAACGCATTTAAAAACGCATTTTTTAATTTAACATTTAATACGATTAAAGATTAATTAACATTTTAACATATTTAAGCATTGATATTCTCATCATTCGAATATAAGTTTTTGACATTAAAAGCATTAATTATTTATTTATGCATAATATAAAAGCGTTAAAAATATGAAAATTCACGATAATTTAGAAAAAAGTATGAGGAAAATATGAAAATAATTAAATTTATGTCATTAAATGTTAGCACATACCGCGTGTAAACGAATGATCCATCACTGTATTTTAATGGAATATAATTATTGAAATGACCAAAGGACAAATTTCAGTTCAAAATAATAATGATGAAACATTAATGATTATATCGGAATTTTGATTGTGAATGACGATTCATGCACTTTATAATGATGATTCTGAAATAACAGAGACACAATTAATGGAATTTCAAAGCATTTCAATTTCGTAATTCACTGTATTATTAGAATGTCATCCTCATCCGGGAATTGCATTAATTAATTCCATTTTTATATTATTTTAAAAATTTTTTTGAATATACTTTTATTTCAAATTTTACCTTTTATCGTAAAACGATTTTTGAAAAATATGAATTTTCATTAATTATGAAAATGCTAAATTATGCATCACGTTTCACATGAATATGAAAATGAAACATTTTTTAGTTAAAAATTATATAATAAAATTGTTATATAATGAAACGGCATTCGTAATAAAAATTACATTAAAACACAGATATATAAATATTGCAAAAAACTGTAAAATTATGAATGTGATGATAGTATAAAACAGAAATTGAATAATATATTTATATATTTTTATTGAAAATAAAAGATTTCATTTATCAGTGAATATTCACAAATTCAGTATTTCAGTCCATAGTGTAATATGGCATTAGACACACATAACATACTATAGTTATACATAAAACACGCGCAAATCCCATCGCAAAATGACTAATGTTTTGCAGAGTATAGTCATTTGAGTGAAATAATAAAAGTTTTGAAACTGATATTACTTACAAATGGCGCCGTACGTTCATAG
Source organism: Mesoplophora pulchra (assembly GCA_034697405.1). Classification (NCBI taxonomy): domain Eukaryota; kingdom Metazoa; phylum Arthropoda; class Arachnida; order Sarcoptiformes; family Mesoplophoridae; genus Mesoplophora; species Mesoplophora pulchra. The sequence goes on along the minus strand of JAQIXB010000610.1, from coordinate 651 downwards.
GCACATTCTAATAATGCTGCGAAACATCACTCATGGTATTTGGGCTCTCTTTAGCTTAGAAAAGGCATTTTGAGCTGATCCCAGGGACCGGTTCTACCACTAATACAAGGATCTGCACGCTGCACTCTTCACATTAACTAAAGCTACTTTTTAAACGTGCATGTTCTGTTCACTAAAATTGAAGACCTTTCGTACGTCCCGTACGTCCTTGGCTTCCGGATGCGACCAAACTAGTTACTAGTACAATGCATGCCCAATGCTAATGTTAGCAGAATCACTTCAGGCTCTTAATAAATTCCTGCTAAAAGCTGTTACCTGTGTTAGTACCTGTGTTAGTGAGAGGCGTTTCACCATTGTAAAAGCGCCATACCAATCGCAGGCATTGCATCTGACGCCACACATTTGCCAATTGTTGACTATGCCCGTGTGAGTAGCAACAGTCAACACTCATATCAGCGTTTCTCTTTTACTCACTTTTCTCTATTCCCATCTTACCTTAGCTGTACCTTTGCTATTCCATAGCTATTCCATAGCTATTCCATAGCTATACCTTAGCTATACCTTAGCTATACCTTAGCTATACCTTAGCTATACCTTAGCTATACCTTAGCATTACCTTAGCTATACCTTAGCTATGCCTAAACTATAGCT
>JAQIXB010000609.1:0-15736 GCA_034697405.1 Mesoplophora pulchra | reverse complement strand
GCTCATCATTATGGCATTTTTAAATAAATGCCGTGATAATGGTGAAAGTATATGTAAAGACACAGACCATGATCCTGCACTTTCACCAAAAATGGTAATTTGATTCTTATCCCCACCGAATGATTCAATGTTATCATTAACCCATTGTAATGCCATTATCTTAGTTTTAATGTAAGAATAATGTCGGAATATTTAAAAAAAGAAAAATCGATATATAATTTATATTCAAATTTAAAAAACACATAGGATCTTATATCGTGAGTGATTAATTTACTGTATTTATTAAATTATACTGTTCATGCTATGAGTAGAGTGTCAAAATTGAGGCAAAAGACAATTTTAGAAATTTAATTCTTTTATCTAATTTATTGTGTTAAATATAATTTAATTAATCTTTAATCTTTTCCTAAATATTTAAATTATTAAATGATTTTAAAGTTAGATTAAGTTAGGTTTAGAAAATATGGGAACATTATGAAATAATATATTGAAAGTTATTTCTATTATACCTAAAAAATGCAAATTTTGGAAAAGAATAAAAAATGGGAATATATAAATATTTCGGAATTATATTTACTTTACAATACCTGATCGTGAATTCCCACATTCCCGGGGGCGGCACAATTTCCTGCGTATAAAAATCCTAAAGTGCTCAGACGATAGTTAAAGGTTACTATAATGACATCACCATATTGTATTAGTATCTCAGGTGTCCATGATATGAAACTACTGGAATATGCTGTTAATCCCCCACCATGAATCCAAAATAATACTGCCTTTTTCTTTGTACTGAGACTAGCACTGTTACTAGTATTTGCCAAACGATACACGTTTAAATATAAACAGTCTTCGCTCATATTTTTGCTTAATTCAAAAGTCCATAATTGATCTTTAATCTGAGGACATATATTTGGCCATTGTGTTGCATTAATCACGTGATTATTCTTTTCCCATGACTTTAATGGCATCGGTTTTTTGAATCGCAAATCATTAACCGGGAGCTGTGCGTACGGTATACCTAAAAATTAATATTTATAAAATGCTATTAAACAGATACTAGTAAATGACACGAATTTACTTATTTGGACGTAACATTATTTGTTACAAATTTTGAAAAATATCAGAGTTAATTAATAAAAATAAAATTATTTTCAAACATAATAAAAGTATAATAAAAGTTATAATAAAAATGTACTAAACAATAGTATACCCAAAAATTCGTGCATATCTTTTCCATCATAAGTCATTTTCAACCCAATGACTGAACCCATTTTTGTTGACACTGAAATTTCATTGTCTTTTAATGCATTTATAACATTTATCAATGAAAATGTCAATGAAATTAGAAACATATTAAAGCATAAAATTAAATATTTCATTTTTTTATAAATTATTAACTTTTAATGTAAAAATTAAAATTTATAATAAAATTTAATTATAAATTTTTTATATAAATATTTGCGTATATTATTCCTGAAATTATATTTATATATTTATGAAATTTATTTTAAAATATATTTTAATTCAAAAATATAAAATATATGAAATTATTATTGTTTATTTATCATTTCGCAATGACCACAGGTAAAGGGACGTTTAATCTAATGCCGTATAATCGTGGGGATGTATCACCAAAAACTGTTTTTTCATTTTAAATCGGGACTTTTATGGTCGAAAATGGATAAATATGCCCTTTGATCGAAAGATTATAGAGGGGATTATAATACAATTATTTATATTAAAATATGTTACCATTTTATGACATATAAAAATTATTTATAAAAAAATACGTATAAAATATATAAAATTATCTAATTATATATAAATTATATTAAAATTAAAATGTAACATTATATATTATATATATATTAAATATACCCCGTGTACCACGGGCGGCACAAAATATAAAATTGCGATTATTCAAAAATTATAAGTAATTTCGGGGCAATTTTTTTACTAATAATATTTCAAGGAATAAATAGGATTTACGTATTTATATAAAAGTTTTAAAATTTATATTTTTAAATAATTTAAAGTTTTAAAAAACGCGAAAAATGTATAAAATTTTAATTTTTATATAAAAAATTGCATTTTTTATTATTTTTAAACGTTTTAAACATCCGTATTTAGATGAAACGGCATTCGATCATACATCCCCGAACCTTAACATATGCCATCTCTAAATTTCCAAAAAAAAAAGAGAATGAATATTAAAATATAAATATTAAATATAAAATATAAAATATGTTAATATTAAATACTTTATTATTATTTTAAAATACATATGTTTAATAACATTTTATATTTTATACTTTAATCATAAATATGATAAATAATATTTAATAAATTGTAGTTTAATTTTAATAAAAAAATTAAATGTTTATATTTCATAATTATTTTAAAATTTTTTAATTAATATGACGTCATTTATAGTTAAATCTGTCAAAATTAGCAACATATTCACCCACATACATATATATTGTGATAAATAATTTTAATATAATAAAAGTAATACAAGTGTTTATTTGCATTGGGCTTTAATTCAGAAGTACTAAGCTATATTTGCTAGTTGCTAGTTGAATTGCATTTGTTAAGAGTGTTGCCTGGCAAGACTTTTGTCTTTTGTTTTATTTTTACTAAATATGTTTTAAATAAAATTAATTATTGAAAATGCTATATTTTTATTCATTTTAAGAGACTAATATTTTAAGTGTTTTTATGTGTCCATTATTAAGATTATTAAACATATGCTCTTTTAAAATATAGAAATGTTTTTTATATCTGTGACCATTGAACTATAATCTATTGATATCTGCAGAGCTCAAAGATTTGAACTTCGGTAGGATTTTACATTACGTCTATGAGAAAATTGGTATCGTTCTTTATAAATAAAAATATCTATTAATAGTGTTAACCGTAACCGAAAAATATCTTTAACGGTTAAACCGTAACCGTCCGAAAATCGGTCGGTTATCGGTATAACCGTAGTTTGGGATGACCGTTTCCATCTTTTATTACATTCATTGTTTTTTAATTATTCATTTATTTAAATATATATTAACTCAGAATTTAAGCGATGGATTTTTCTCAAATGTAATATACTGACCCTTTAAATATTCCCTCATGATATAAGCACAAAATTAAAACCTAAAAAGAGAGTTAAATAAATATACATTTAAATATATTGAATTTAATTATGTTTATTAATTATATAATAGAAAAATATTTTATATTTTAAAATTTTGAAGTAAATTTTTGTATTATCAGTACATTTTAAAATAGTTATTTCGTAATTAAATCATAGTTAATTTTGAGTTAAATTTATTTAATAAAACTTTAGTTAACATTTATAAACATTAATAGTGTTTATTCCAAAGATATTCGCAAAATTCGTGTTTTAAATTAAATGCGAAATTATTATTTTCATTAATATTTTCATTAAATTCATAATATGGTGATATTACATTATTATCGATATGAAAATACTTTTCCCATTTTATGCTATTAATAGTCGGGGGTGATCTATAATTTGCGAAAAAACAAATATTAATTATTATATATTTAGAACTTATAACTCGAGTTTAACTCAAACATATGCATAAAATTAATAATACATATATATTTATATTTAAAATTAACTTTAATCCGATATTAATAATATAATTATTTACGATCCTTTTATAGCATTATCCTTTTATACTCATTTAACTCAATATTTAGTATTAATAATTTTAATGCACATAAAGATTAAGAGAAATTAAACCGAAGATATAAGATCCCTTTTCTATTGTTTATTCTGCATGATTACTAAACACTTTTCATAAATATTATCACCTCACGCTATAAGAGGAGTCTAAAATGTGAAATACGATGATATTAAAAGAAATACATATGTGTATTTACCCATTAATTGCGAAATGAATTAATATTTTCATTAAAAATGCAGAATGTTTTCTATCATTATCTGTGAATAGATATTTGGATGTACTTTTAAAGGGTGATCCGAACCAAAAAGCGATGTCAGAGGAGTGACATGCGTGACTCCATTTCGGACACCAAAATTCACAGACCTTTGGTCGGTACGAATAGTAATAGCCATAGACATTTGCATTATGGTCAGAGGCGTATAAATCATTACCGAATTTAAGCGTCGGGCATAATATAGAATAATCCCCTAAAACGGACACAGTCGCGATTTTCAAATCATTTGACACATTCTTAACTCCATTCAAATACATTCTGAAATATTTTTTAAAAAAAATTTACTAAACATTTATTAGTAAAATTAGAAAATAAAATAAAAGTAAATAAATTCCCCCTTTGTTTATATTCTTATGTTTTTAGCTATTTATATGTACACTTATGTATACTTATAGCTTATACTTATTCATTTTAGTGATGGCACATTCCTCATATGTTTGGAAATTATATTCTCAATTTCCAAACATTCCCAATATTAATTAACCTCAATATGTTTTATTATTGAGGTTTTAACGTAAAATAATGTGATTATACCGTAACTCACTTAATAAGGTCCTCATCTTTAATGGTAATTTCCGGTAAAATACGAGTGATTTTAGTGATTCCATTAACAGCATCATCATAATTTATTTCATTTAATTCTGTGCCGAAATTTTCCGCATCAATTAAAGAACCAAAAAGTGACCCCTCATCATTTGTAACCCCCAATAATAGGTTTACATTTGAATTAAATTCACCATTTTTAAGCATATTCAATGCATTTTTAGGAAATAAATCGTCACCGTACTGTAACATGGGCATATATCCCATACCATTGAATAGTTCTGTAATATTCATAATTTGTAATAATTTTTGAATGTCCATTTTTTTCAGACATTCCATTGTTTCATTCGTAAAATTAACACCGTTTCCGCATCCGATGATACCCGCCCCTTTAACCCAACGACGTTTAGACTCTTCCGGTGACTCATTAATTAAGGGTCCTATGGCAGCACCGCTCATCATTATGGCATTTTTAAATAAATGCCGTGATAATGGTGAAAGTATATGTAAAGACACAGACCATGATCCTGAACTTACACCAAAAATGGTAATTCGATTCTTATCCCCACCGAATGATTCAATGTTATCATTTACCCATTGTAATGCCATTATCTAAGTTTTAAGGTAAAAGTAATGTGAGGAAATTTTAGAAAAAAATGAGAGAAAATAATGCTTTTTTTGCTTTTTATAATTATCGAATTTATAGCCTCAGAAAACACAATGCTTTTAATAATAACTTTAATACAATGCTGTCCTTAGTCCGTAATTATGAAAATAATATTTTAATATGGAAATTTAGGGAATGAATTTATTTCCCGATTATTATTATTGTTTAAAAGATATTTCATATTTTTATGAATTTTTTATATTTACTTTAATCGAATTATTATGTCATTATAAAGTTGGGATAAATATGCAAATTTTGGGAAAGTTTAAAAGGAAGATATGGAATGTCTAAAATTATATTTATAAAATAAAGTTATAATAACGGAATGTTTATTTTCCCGAAATTTCCATCTTTACTTTACTATACCTGATCATGAATTCCCATATTCCCGGGGGCGTCATCATTTCCCACATATAAAAATCCCAATGTACTCAAACGATAGTTAAAGGATACCATAATGACATCACCATATTGTAATAGTATCTCAGGTGTCCATATATAATTGCTGCCGGATGCAGTTTTGAATGCACCACCATGTATCCAAAAAAGTACTGCCTTTTTATTTGTACTGTCACTAGTATTTGCCAAACGATACACGTTTAAATATAAACAGTCTTCGCTCATATTTTTGTTTTTTTCAAAATTTAATAATTGATTTGTAAACTGAGGACATATATTTGCCCATTGTGTTGCACTAATCACGTGATTATACTTTTCCCATGACTTTAATGGCATCGGTTTTTTAAATCGTAAATCATTAACCGGGGGCTGTGCGTACGGTATTCCTAAAAATTAATATTTATTTATAAAATACTATTAAACAGATACTAATAAATAACATGAATTTACTTATTGGACATAACAGTATTTGCTACAGATTTTGGAAAATATTTAAAGTCAATTAATAAAAATAAAACATAATAAAAGTGTACTAAAGAATAGTATACCCAAAAATTCGTGCATATCTTTTCCATCGTAAGTCATTTTCAACCCAATGACTGAACCCATTTTTGTTGACACTGAAATTTCATTGTCTTTTAATGCATTTATAACATTTATCAATGAAAATGTCAATGAAATTAGAAACATATTAAAGCATAAAATTAAAAATTTCATTTTTAATATTATTAATTTTAAATATAAAAATTTATAAAATTTTATAAAAAATATAAATATGATACGTTTGAATGTATATCTAAAATTAAATAAAATAAAATTAATTTTACTCTATAATAATATATAGTATATTAAAATATAAAAGTTATGTAACGGAACAGGCCTAAAATAAGCCCAAAGAGGGCTTTAATTTGCAGTTAATATTATTTATATTAATGTAAAGCATTAAAATCCTTTAATGACATGCTTTTACTTACATTTTAGACACAGTCTTATAACACGGGTAATTAATATTTTTAAGAAAATTTTTTTATCCTATGATATAATATCGCTTCAAAATTTTTGTGTATAAATTAAGTATAAATGATAAAATTGAATATTATATTTACATTCTCATAACCAATTATATCGTTTATATCGTCGTTAAATATATTTCTTTTGTAATTATATATATAAATATATAATTATGTATTAATTTTAGTGAAAAATATACATAATGAATATACATGAATGAATGTATATGGAAAGTGTAAACTCATTTTTGAAATGAATGATTTTTGAATACAAAAATACAATGTAATCATTAGAGACGTAAAAAGTGCTTAAAATGCTTTTTTTTATCTTAAAAGATATCAAAGAAATACTTAAAATGTGTCCATATCGACTCAAAATAAGTCGTTTCGGACCATAAAAATTTTGCTTTTTTTACTACCATTTGCTTAAAAAAGCAAAAAAAAGCAAAAGTGCTTTTTTCTGCTTTTTTGGGTTCGAATTGCTTTTTTTATTGCTTTTTTTGACATTTTTTTGAAAATATTCATTTAAATAAAAATTATGAAAATATTAATTTTTTCCATATTTTTAATGATTTTTTATATAAATTGCACCTTTGAATTATCAGATTATCAGAACTGAGTGTCTAAAAAAGAATAATATTATGCTAATATGATATTAAAAAATTCTAAAAATTTCCTTTACTCCCCCCTTAGTATTTTTTAACAAAAATTAAAATTAATTAATATCGATATATTTTTATTATATAAACCATAAAAATGCAAAAATACCCTTAAATGTGGACTTTTATTAAATAATTGCTTTTTTTTGTTTTTTGGCATTTTATTAATAAATTCCTTTACTCCCCCTTAGTATTTTAAAAATTTTTATAAATTTGCTTTTTTTTTGCTTTTTTTGTCATTTTAAATGCTTTTTTTGGTCTAAAATTTTGCTTTAAATTTACGTCTCTAGAAATAACATAAAACGAAATTAGTTTAGTATTTAAACGATGGCGTTTTAGCACTAATAGTATATCATTGGTCAGTCAAAAGTTTCTTTTTCCGCGGAATTAAAGATAGAATAGGAACAGAAAGTGTATTGAGATATTATACATTACGTTCACATTTGACCTGAGCCATATGCATGTGCGCATATGCATATGTTATGCTTATACATAGAATCGCACATGCGCTTACATAAGGTCCGGATAAAATGTGATCGTAATGTATTATGGGGAAATATATGTATAAAAATTTATAAAAATAATTAATTTAATTTATTTTAATGAATATGCTATTATTAAGAATCATGTAATATTCTATATAAAGGAATTTAAAGGACTAAAGGGCTTTAGTTATTTTTTCAAAGAATGCAAAAGAAATAAAATTAATTAAATCACTATTTTTATATGAAATTCAAAATGCGATATAATATATAATAAAAGAGTCGTGAATTTATTTCAATTTTCGTATAATTAATTTGAAAATTATAAATGAATATTAATGAATTCTTTAACGGAATTTTCATTTAATAATACGCATGTTTCATGTGTTAACCGAATCTCAATTCTGATGTCTAAAAATTTTCATAAAATTTTATGACATCATTAAACTGATGTATAATAATGTTTTTATATTTTAGAGTCATTTACTATTATATTACATTAATTTAAATATTTATCTTTTATGACAATTTATAGACGTCATTCGTCCATTTACTGATCATTTTCTTTTATTTCATTGTCTCTTTTACTATGATTGATCCTTTTAGAGATGGAATCACTTAATCATTAGTGTATAATTACCGATGGATGTTTGTAGGTTATGACTAAAGACGTAAAAAGTGCTTAAAATGCTTTTTTTATGATTTATGATTTTATACTTTTCGATGTGCATAATTCATAAGTATTTTTAAAATTTTTAAAAAGTTACTTTTTTTGTCATTTTAAATACTTTTTTGGTCTAAAATTTTGCTTAAAATTTACGCCTCTATTTATGACTATAGCTGATTTAAAATCGGTTATGATTTGTACATTATGACAGTGCATTTAATTAAAATTTTTTTTTAATGAATGGCATTTTTAAGTGGACATTTGCATGTGAATGTGTTACGTGTATTGTAAAGCATTCGGTTAAAAAATTGTTATTTATAATAATATTTATTATAATAATAATACTTTCGATCTCTATTCGTTAAATGTAATAAAAATCATATTTTTGTGTCGCATTTTATTGACATAATTCCAAAAATCTTTGACTTTTATCATTTAATGCATTTTGTATATGTCTATAAATTGATTAAACGGTTTCTAAATGAATATGATTTCCGAATGCATTTTCTTAAAAAATGCAAAATGATTATTTTTACATTTTATTTTTATCTAAATTTTAATTCAGAATGTTTTATTCGCAAATAATATATTTGCGTCATTCAAACACAGTATTTTCTTAATTATATGACATGATTTAAATGCTTTACTTAATACTTTACTTAAGTAATGCTATAGTAATGCTATAGTATCATATAATTGTTTAAATTTGTTATATATGATCATGAAACAATGCCAAATCATATAGCATCAGAGACATAATTTATTAACATAAATATGATGACTTTTTTATGAGAATCATTGAGAGACGCTATTCTAATGACGCAAATGAAATTCATCTTTAATTTTCTTTTATTTTTTATTATATATATACTGATATTTCAACATTATTCATAAATTTATAAATTTAAAAATAATAAATTTTAATTAATTCATAGATGCAGATGCACGGTTCATTATTGAAATCGGTGCTAAAAAAATATTTCATTATGTTAATATTATGATTTATCACACAATTAAAATGTGGTAAATCATTAGCAATAAACTCTATGATAATAAATTATTATTATGTACACTTTGATTATGTACACTTTATATACATATAAATAGAATATAAATATTTGAATATAGTTATGAATCAGACAATTCAATGTTAAGAATGTCATTGACGCAAATTGTACATTATACTTTTTCTATTATTTTCTATTTATATACATAATGTACACCGTATAACGAAAGTACCTGACGCTGTTTTTTCGTTATAATTATTAAATCATTTCTAATAATTTTAAAATTTTAATTAAATTTAATAAAATTCATAATAATTCATTATTTTATAACATTATAATTTATTAATTTTAAGAATTTCCGTATTTTTCTAAAAATTACCTTTTAATTTTTTTTGGAAAAAATATAAAATTTTTGAAAATTTTTTACGGAATTAATAAAAAATTTATTAATATTTATTAATAATATTAATGTCATGGATATTATGGCATTTCATTACAAAGGCATATAATTCATTATTATAATTTATTAATTTTTTATTTATTAAATTGTTTAATATGTTATTATTTAAAAAAAGTAAATATTTATTTTTTATAAATGGAAACATATAATACATGTACTAATTTTTGCATTACAGAAAATAGACCGTATTTAACTATAATTCATATTATAAAATGATAAAAATTATAATTGGATTTACTTTTCATGGACATATGTTAATATAACTAATATAATATAAATAACTACAGTAACCTTCATTCTTTAAGAGATATATTGTAATTGAATAGGGATATGATTCTGCTTTTTACATGCATTCGCACAAGAATTACGTTCAATTTATTTGAACACATGTTTGAAAATACAGCATACTGTATGTTCATACTGTACATACATATTATGCTGTATATCTAGGGATGTGCCTGAGAAAATTACATATAATTATCTTTTTGTAAAAGAAAATTTCTTTATGCGTAATTTTCTCACTGACGCCATCTAACGGCGCACGAAAAATAATGTAAAAAATTAAATTTTTAAATTAAAAAAATCACGTTTTTACACATTTTTTTAATTTTTTTTAAAAAAATGTAAAAAACAAACCCTTTTTGTTATTTTAGTAAATATATTATCGAAAATGAGAATTTTATTAAATATAAATTTTGTTTTAAAATTCGCGCATTGAAAAGCTTTTAAATTTTAATGCATAATTCAAATTTAAAAATTTAAATATTAATGTTACTGAAAGTGACAGTGGAACCGAATATATTGAAATCGATGGTGATAATTAATGTATTAATATTTCTATAATAAAATTTTTAAAAAAATAATTTTAAAATAGATCATTACAGAATTTTACAGAAAATTACCAGAAAATTACAGTCAAAAAGATAATTACGTAATTTTCCCATCCCTATGTATATCAAATGGTTTCTCTAAAAGTTCACTTTTTTGCGCGCATTGAAATAATATTGTACTAAAAACATATCAAAGCATTCAAAAACATAAGATTTTATATTTATTTATTAAATAATAATTAAATTTAAAATAATTTTGAGTATAAATTTAATTTAATTTGAACATTCTGTATATAATTCAAATCATGATTTCAGTGCGCGCGCAAAATAGTGAACTTTTAAAGTAACCATACGATATGTATATATACATTACATGTATATAACGAATCGCATGTTTTTGTAATATATATTCTGACGTTTTATAGTTTCTAATTCATGCTGAGATGAGATTTATCTCTGACCGATTCGATGACGTGAGCTGATCACTCATGTCTTTTATCACTATCGTCATCTTAGAAAATCCTTCGTTTTTGCAAATACTTAAAGCCTATTCTCAGTTACTAGTTTCAGTTAATATAGTGCTATTCATTTCATTTATATCAAAATTATGAAGAGAAAGTAGTAAATTATCATATGATTAATTATTATAAATTAAATAATAAATGTAAACTATAAATAGTATAAATAAATATTTTAAAATGCTTTATTTATCATTGGATCAAAAACTCATTTTTTTTGAAAAAAATAAGTTTTTTCATTTAAAAATAATTATATATTAAATGTTTAACTTTTTATTGATCATTATTTTTAAAATCATAGTTACCGTTTTACCTCACATATAAGACCGGGTCTTATATCGCGAATTTTTTGAATTAATATTTTAAATAAATACAAAAAATTGTCTCACACTTTATAAGACCCCAAAAAATGAAAAATCATAAATTACGTAAATAATTAAAAAATAAATAATTGAAATACTTTAATAATAATAATTAATAATAAATACTTTGAAATAAATAATTCAAATTACGAATTTAAATGATTTATTTATTTTATTTAAAACTTATTACCGGATTCAGCCAAAGTTAAGCCCCGGGCTTCTATTTGGCAGAAGGCCATTTTTGGAGTAAAATTTGTGGATCAATTAGAAGTCCGGGCTTATATTTGACAGAAATTTTAAATTAAATATTTAGCGTATATGTCAATGATATTTTATTAAAAATTAAAAATATACATAATTAAATATATTTTCTTTAAAAAAATAGTTTAATCATATTCTTCATTATCTAATTCTGACGATTCAATTTCTAAATTTTGGTTTTTAATTATTTCCATTAAATAATTATCTGATTAGTAATTATTTGATTTAATTTATTTAATTAAATATTAATGATGAAAATTTATGTGTATGATTTTCTGTTATTAACTTTATTACTTATTATTAGTAAAAATATTAAAATTTTTTTAATTTTATTAAATATATACGCCGTGTTTTACGGGCTGAGGTAAATATAAAATGCGATTATTTTATTAATATAATATCAAAAATTGTTTTTAAGCATAACGAAAAATACAGGGTATATATTTAAAGTAAAATTATCTCTAAAATTTATTATATACACATTTTTAATTCTTTAATTTTATTATTTTTACATATCTTAAAATATGCTTAAATTACTGATAAAAATTCTTAATTTCTTTTATTAATTTCAATATTTTTATAAATAATGTGAGCTCCAGATACAAGCCCACTGCCCTAATATAAGCCCATGGGCTTCTATTACTAGTGGGCTTAACTTTGGCAGAATCCGGTAATTATATAAATTGATCACCCCTCGTGATATAAGACGGGTCTAATATGTGTGGTAAAAGGGTAAGTATGCTATGAACGCATTCTCTTAAAATTTGCCGAACATTATAAAGGCTTTAATTTTATCACACGAAAGTGTTTTATAGTAAATCACTTTCCATTTTAGTCATTATATAAACATTAAACACCGTTATAGATAATAGTCAATGATAAATAACACATAAAATGCGTATGTGTACGTATATGTACATATAATAAAAAAATTTTATTATAATTTTAGCATTTTTATACGGCTTTTAAATTGTGACTTATATCAAGAGGTAAACATCATTTTAAACGATTTCACAAAATATAAAAGGGTTAAATAAAAATAAGTCATGTCTCAAGATTACCGTATTCCCGCGCAAATAGCGGCATGTCGGTATAAACGAACTTTTAAAGATTGAAAAAATGGGCTGTATATTCAGAAATATAATACCCCATAAACACCTCGAGATATAAAGTCGGGTCTAAAAAGCGGGTAAAAAAGTAACTAAAAATGCTGTAAAAAGCGGATAAATGCATAGTTTTGATTTTCAAGTTTCAAATCATAAACAATGCGCAAAACGCAATTTTATAATACATTGTAATATTACAGCACATGTTAATGTTTACAAAAATCACGACACACGACATTTGAATAGCGAACGCCAAAAATGTAATTACTTTTTATTAAATTTTATTTAATATAAAGAATACATTATAAATGAGATTAAAATTAAGTTATTATATTTAACAAAAAATATATATTTAAAATATAAATCGTAAAATTAAAATAATACAAATTTAAAATGATTTAAAAATAATTAAAATATTTTTTTATATATTTATATATGTAAAATATTAATAATAATATAAATAACATTGTAAAATGAATACTAAAATAAAATAATAGTCTAAAATACTATTAAAGTAATTTCTAAGTATTAAAGTAATATGATTACTATTAATTTGAGCACTTAAACTTTGGCATTAAAGTTTTGTATGAAATGAGATTAAATCAATTTATTTGAATGGTCATTTAATCGCAATTTAACACCGGTCCAATCATAAACAATGATGGCATTTTTCTTTTGAGACAATGCACGTGAATGTGCGCAGTAAATAACGTGTAAATACGATCCATATCCTGCAAAACAATGCCATAACGCGTGAAACTGAGTTAAGGGCGCAAAAAGCGGCGGTATTAATTGTCTCATTTGTTCCAAATATGCACAGAATATATTATCGATGTTCCAAAGTGCAAAACCCGTGTAATACAAAACTGCGGCACAATAAAATATTCGAACATCACACGGTTTATATTTCGCCACACAAATATCTAAGTATAACAATAGAGTCACCACAAAACCATAGGCGCATTGAAACAAAATCGGTATGTTAATCGTAATGTAAGTAAATGTCGCGATTAAACCGTACATAAAAAGACACAATTTTATTATATAATGTGTAAATGTCGATTTATCAATAGATGGATATAGAATCGTTAAAAGACAATAAACTAATACTAAACTGCCCCATAACATTGGAATTTCGTCAAATAATTGCATCTGTGCATAGGAAACACAAAATTCAATATTAATTATTTAATAATCATTTAAATGTTTATTTTATACTAAAATATAATCATAGGTCCAATAAATGAATGCAAAAAATTATATAATGACATTTAAAACAAAATGTTAATGTACTTTTTTAGCATTAAATATTTAAAACGTTTACGATTATATCCTATAAAATATGGATAATTAAAAGACACATTTAACATGTTTTTTATTTTTTATTTTAAAAATATTTAATGCGTAAATGTATAAAACAGATATTAATGAAATAATTTCAAAATCTTTTTCCGCATTTATGATTTTAGGGCATAGTAATAAAAGTACAGTTATATATGTATGTCTTTATATAAAATTCATATTTTTCGCATTTAAATATTATTTAAAAATTCGTAAATAATTTATTATAAAATAATTTAGCGATAAACACACAATGGTAACATTTTTTCTTTAAATTAAAGACATCACTGTATATTTAGTATATCATATGCAAAAAGAGGGCTCAAATATATGTCATCGGATGTGAATCACATCATATGACAATATGCATATACATATTACAGTATGTACATATAGAACCGCACACACTTTCCTCATTATAATATAATTAATAAAAAATATTAAATTTTATAAAAATTTAAAATTTTTTAAATGAATGATAAAATGTATTGAAAGACCTGATATAAGAGTGTCATGTGAAAAGCCCATGATCCAAAGCCGACCGTTCCGAGAAATGCAAAACAAAGCATAAACCGCTTTTCCATACCGTCGCGATATGATCCATAAAATGCCATTAATGATGGTAATATCATTGCGATGTTAGAAACGGTGTTCCAAAATTCGGCGATGAATATACTCATTTCATAGTTCGATTCACACCAATCCAATGTCGACGTCGGCACACCCCAATACCCGACTTTATATACCGATGATGGTGCCATTTTCACTCAAAAATCATTTATTATTTAATAAATTACTAAAATATGATATGCATTTATTCGTAATTTTATTAATTTTTTAAAAATGATATTCACTTTTACTTTTTACATAATTATGTTTATTATTATGTTAAATGACGCAATACTTTTACTGTTACATTATGCGTTTTAAGTTTCCAATGTGCTGACATCATTCGTCCGTAAATGAAATAACTTTTTTAATATTTTAACATTTATTTTATAATTTTATTTTTTTATAAAAATTAACATTTTCATAATAATTACTCTTTGGCAATGGTTATATGATAGTTACAAATATAGTAATAATATGAATGTGTACCAAAACCCTCATTATTAAATTTATTTAATTATAATCACCATTATAAAGTGTATTTTATAACGAGAGTTTTGATACACTTTCATAATTCAAAATTCCATTGTATTTGAATTGTATTCAATGAGACCTTTTCATTGATATTCATATGACAGGTTTTGTAACTTTACTTTAACTTTAATCGGTCATTATAGTTACTTCCGGTTTCCGAAATTCCAAATTTCGGCGTGATTCTACTTTACGAGGACTGTTGAAATAATTAAAATTATCCTTCGAAAATGGTACCATTGAAATGGTCCCGATGTCGATACAGCAACAATGGTCAATTTCTTTACTTTGTACACGGTTGGT
>JAQIXB010000608.1:0-15751 GCA_034697405.1 Mesoplophora pulchra | reverse complement strand
CATTATTATATGAAATATTTAAATATTTAATTCTTTTTAATCATAAAATAATAATAATTAAATACACATCGCGATGTGTTTCAATACGCGATCATTTCATATTTACATTCATATTTAATGAGTTTATTGCATTATTATTTTCTTTTATTCCTATTCATATGTCTATTGAATTAAAGCATTTTATTTCACAAATATCATTATAATGTACTTTATTAAAACATATACATTGTGTATGCATATTTACTTAAATGGTGAAACGCCATTAACTTTACACTTTTATATTTTACCTCAAATTATAAGACGACGATATTTTTAAAGTAAAAAATGTGTAAAAATTAACATTTAATTTTTTTTAATTATCTTTACTTTTAATTAAATTAAAATATATTTAAAAATTAATTATATTCACATTTTATATCATTATAATACTTTTTTTTATTAAATTATATTTTAAATTTAATTTTTTTATTAATTAATATTTAATTAATTTATTAAATGTTAAAAATACACATATAAATATATTTATAAATAAAATCACAATGAATTTAACATAAAATGCCACATTTTTTCAAATATGTGCATATATACAATAAAAAGAGCATTTAATATAAAATTATGTGTAAAAACATAATAAAAGTACAGTATGATTTTTTACTAAATTTTAACGTTTAAAAATCATACTTTATATTAATTTAAATAAAAAAAATTATTATAATATAAAATTTACATTTAAATTTCATAAAATGTGTACATTTATAATAATTATAAATAAATAAATAAATAAAATAAATAAATAAATAGTGATTTACCTCACGATATAATTTCAGAATTTATAATTTTTGAGTTATAAAATACCATTGTTAATTGCCATATGTACAGAAATTGTGAATAAAATCATCTTAAGATATAAGCGCTTTTATTTCAATAAAAGCTTAAAGCATAAGATGATAATTGAATTAAAACCATTTCTTTAAATCTCAAGATATAAGATCCCCCCATTTATTAGACCCTTAAATTTAAATATTAAGTAAATTATCATTGTTCTATATACGGGTAATAAATATTGCAATTAATTTCATTGATACAGTGTTTAGCTGTAATCAAATACATGTGACTATTTTTTCGTATGAATTGACCCGTGATTGACCTTAACATGTCTTTGCATGTGCTTTCTTTGTGAGTATCTCTTTCCACAATTGGGCCAATCACATACGAATGGTTTTTCGCCCGTATGTAGACGCATATGATCGGTTAAATTGGTTTTAGCATAGAATAGACCTCCGCACGCGCGTCCATCGCTCATGGTCCACGTGCACACGAATTTCCTTTCACCCGTGTGTATGGTCCGATGTCTTTTTAATAACTGATTATTTCCGGTGACGTATTCACATCCGGGCCAATCACACTGCTTATTCGTGGCATTATGAACCATACGCACGTGTTGTGTCACGTCACGTGATGTTTTGAATTTCCGTTCACATCCGGGCCATGTACAGTCATATCCGTATACATCACTGTGACGTGACAAATGATTCCTCAAAATATAAGGGCTCAAAAATGTTTTTCCGCATCCGGGCCATGGACACGCATGAGGCTTATATGATCTAAAATTTATAATAAAATTTTTTTAAAATTAATTTCAAAATAAATATGTAAAATACAGTGAAACCTCTAAACAATGAATATACAAAAGACAGAATATGCAGTGTTTTTACTGTATATTAATATCTTTAATGTTAACATTGAAGAATTACAGTAAAACGTGTTAATGTTAAAATCGGATATAAATATGATATTTTAATTAATAAATTGAGGTTACACTGTACTTAGTGATAATAAAAGCGCATAATTACCTATGCTTTCTGTAGATATGTTTATTTAAAGTGCTTTTATCTTTAGTTTTATAATCGCATCCGTCATAAGTGCAATGTTTATACGGTGTTTTATGTAATTTCATGTGATATTTAAACGCATTTAATGATAATAATGTTTTCGCACAATAATCGTATGAACACGTGTATGTGCACGTGTCATTTGAATGATAATTACGCGAATGTCTT
Organism: Mesoplophora pulchra; assembly: GCA_034697405.1. Classification (NCBI taxonomy): domain Eukaryota; kingdom Metazoa; phylum Arthropoda; class Arachnida; order Sarcoptiformes; family Mesoplophoridae; genus Mesoplophora; species Mesoplophora pulchra. The sequence goes on along the minus strand of JAQIXB010000608.1, from coordinate 13,691 downwards.
AATAATGAACTTTTTAATTGAAATGTTTTCGCACATGCATCATACGGGCACGTGTAACACGTGTTCGTAACATGCGTATCATTATCATCATTATAATTATCATTATAATTCTCTTCATTATTATCTTCATATTGATTATGATCGTCATTATAACTTTGGTCATTATGATGATGGTCATTATAACTTTGGTCATTATAATGATCATTAATGGTTATGTGTGAATGGGCTTTTTTATGGACATTTAATTGTAAATATGATGATGATTCATATGGACAATTATCGTAATGACATTTAAAGGGTTTTAAATTATAATGATCATAAACGTGTGATTTAAATAAACATTTTTCTTTATTTTTATAATGACATTCGGGCCAATCACATACGTACATATTTCTTTTGTGATTTTCTAATTTTTGTAATTTATATTTACGAAAATCGATTATTATTTTACCATTATCCGTATTATACGATTCAATATTCCATTCTTTGCATTTATTTCTTCGCTTATCACTGACACAATCGGAATCTTCAGCATCAACAACATTATGATCATTATTATTATCATTTAATTTCGATGATGATGATGGTAATAATGATGGTAAAGATGATGATGATCTTTTTATTTTATTTAATTTTCCATCATTTATGAAAACATATTCTTCGGCATTATCATTATTATCGTCATTATATTCTTCAGCATTATCATTACCATTATTATCCGATGATGATAATACCTGAATATAAATCTCTTTTACACCATTATCATCATTATTATCTTTATTATGTGTATTCATATGTGATTCTAAATCTTTTTCATTATTAAAACGCATTTTACACGTGTTTACACCGCACGTGTAAAATGTGCACGTGTTTTTTCTATTATTTTCAACTCTTTTAATATGCATTAATTCGTGTTTTTTCAATGATCTTTTATCATAAGTGACGAATTCACATTCGGGCCAATCACAGTTAAGCGCATCACTTTCCGCACGTGTGTGTTTTTTCACGTGTTGTGACATATCTGCACGTGTTTTGAATTTCTGTTCGCATCCGGGCCATGTACAGTAAAACCTGTATTCGTTACTATGCTTTCTAATGTAATGGTCATTCATAAAACTTTTGACGGAAAATTTTTTATCACATTCGGGCCATGGACACGTGAACGGTTTATACGCTCTGAAAATTTAGCATTTAAATTTAATTAATAATTAATTAATTAATTATTAAATAAATAAAAATAATACACAAAAACCTCTAAAATATGGAAATTATTGACATTTGCAGCACCGATCTTATAACTTAAAGTTTAGCTTAAGGTTTTCACGTATTTCTCGTATTATCTCGAGACATAAGCTCTGTTTACTCTGTTTTTAAATATACCTCAAAATATAAGATCGATGCTATAAAAAAATAGTATTAATAAAATATTTAATAATATCCAATATTAGAGGTTTTACTGTATCAATGAATAAATACCGATGCATTCTATTAACATGTTTATTTAATGATGATTTATATTTCGTTTGATAATGACACCCTTCATAGGTACACACTCGAAAAGGTGCGTTATGTATTTTCATATGTTTAGTAAATGCGATCATTGACACTACCGTTTTACCGCAATTTTCATATGAACACGTGTATGTGCACGTGTCATTTGAATGCCGATTTCTTAAATGTCTTAATAATGAACTTTTCAATTGAAATGTTTTCGCACATTCTTTATATGGACATAAATGACCATCCCCACAATCACCATCATTATCATTTATACGATCATTAAATGATAAATCATTATCTTTTTCATTATCATCATCATAATCATCATCATGATGATTATCATCACCGTAATCATTACCATCATCATCATCATCATCATTATAATCATCATGATCATTATCATCTTCATAATGATGATCGATTTTTTCCGATTTTACTTTTGTTATTTTAATTGAATCATCATTTTCCATTAATTTAATATATTCATTTTCATATTCACTTTTTTCCGATATTATGACATTATATTCATCATTTAACGATTGAAATGTTAGAAAATCGATGTCCGTCTTTAATCGTGATGATAATCTTCGTCTTTTACCATCTTTACCATCACCGTTATTATTATTATGATCATTTAAATCCTTAAAACATTTGTGATTAATTAATACGTTTTTATATTTATCCAAAAGTGTCATCGTCTTTAATATGACAGAAATCGCACGTTTCAATTGACGATTATCTCTTTTAACGTCATTATCATCATCACGTGACTTTAATGATGTCATTTTTTATTCATTTAATTTTTAAATTTAATTATAATTAAATATTTAATTCATTTAAATATAATTAATAATTATCACTTTAAAACTGTAAAACGTATACATATGTATTTTGTTTATATTTGTATATAATACGAATTTTGTATGATTAATATCGCATTAGTAATATATTAATACGTTTATATATGGCAAATAATATCACAATATATTGTTACAATACGTATACATGAGTCACCTCTGCTCAGTTTTGTTAAAATACCGATTAACCTTATTTTTAAGCATAAATTCGGCACTTATATCATTAGTTATTTATAGTGAATTATGCATATAAATTTTTAAGAGAATCGATCACTTATATCCTGAGTTATCACAGTTTTGTAGCGTCACTCAGTATTTATGCATTATTTATAAAAACATTGTTTATAAACATTAAAACATTAAAAAAATATTTCATTATTTTGGCACTGATTTTGCACTTATATCATGAGGTAATGACTAAGGAATAATCGTTTAAAATTGAAAATAAATCTATCACTTAGATCCTGAGTTATCATATTTTTAAGTGCTTTCGACCAATCAAATGACGAATAAAACGACACCACATACATATTGTGATAAATTATTTTAATATAATAATAATAATGAATAATGAATACATATATAATATACAAAAATGTAATTAAATTAATAATATTTTAAAATATAATTTTTAAGTAAAACATTCTGTATTAATATTTAATAATATTTTTTAAAAATGTAAAATTTAAATTTTATCGATATTTTTTTGATAATTTTTCGAGAATTATATTATGAGCTCTTTTCATATGTAAATGTAAATTCAAACTCCGGATATAAGCGTTTTCACATCCGGGCCATTCACATTTATGAGGTTTATCACCGCTATGTTTAAACATATGCTTCTCATATTCGGATATATTAATAAACTTTTGATTACACGTGTTTTCACCGTCACGTGTTTTCCACGTGCACGTGAATACTTTCTTTTTCTTAGGATTATCTGAGCATTGATCTTTATGTATTGAAATGTGAAAGTTAAGCGCTTTATGTGTTTTCGTGACGAATTCACATCCGGGCCAATCACAGAATTTATCATAAACATTTTCGTGCACATTTCGCCTATGATCGGTCATGTCCTTTTTAACTTTGAACTTTGATTCACATCCGGGCCAATCACACGGATATGCGTATACATTTCCATGTCTTAATAAATGTTCATTTAAATTCGCGGTATTCACAAATACCTTTTCACATCCGGGCCATGTACAGACGTGTGTTAAATGCAAATTTTTACTAAAAAAGTAATTAATTTTATTACACGGTCTTATAACATGAGGTATAATCATAATAACGGTATTATATTAGAAAATATAAACGCATTTTACACCCATTGCTATGAGTGTAAAGTTAAATTGTGAATTATATATAAATATATATTTATACAGTAAAACCTCTTAAATTCGTGAATTAAAATTATATATATATTTAAATTAAAGCTCACGCCATAAGAACATATATTTAATATTTTAAGTCACAGATATCTAATTTTAGAGGTTTTATTGTATTTAAATAAAAAATAAAATTATAATAATTACGTATGAATAACGTGTATATGACGCCTTAAACTGTGCTTAGATCGTGCGATGTATTCACAGTCTTTATATGTACATTTTAAATGTGATTTATTATCATCATGAGATTTATAATGATCCCTTAATCCGTTCGTAGATTTATAGCGTTTTCCGCATCCCGGAAAAGTACAAATGTACAGCGTTTGGTTTAATTCAGGGCATTTTTGTGCTTTATATTTACGAAATCTTAAATCTACTTTTTTATCACTGTGTTTTTCGTTTTTAATTTTTTTGATTTTTTTCTTATTTTTTGATAATTTTGATGATGATTTTATTTTATTTTTCATTTTATTATCATTAACAATATAATCATCGTCTGAATCGTCATTTTCTTCACTTTTATCATCATCATCTTCATTCATATCATTATCATTATCTTCGTTATAACCATGGACATCATTATCATTAACTGATTCTTTTTCTGATTTTTTATTTATATCATTATGATAATCATAATGATTATCGATTTCTGTATTAATATCACCATTCATTTCTTCGCCATAATTATCGCCATAATTATCGCCACATTCTTTGTGACCATTGTCATTATCTGATGATATTTCACGTGTATTAATATCATGATCTTTATTCGCATTATGATCGTCATTTTCTACTTTTATATCATTTAATATTAATTCAATAATATTTTCATTATCATTTTTCAGTACATTTTTATCGCATTCTTTTATTGTATCATTTTTAGAATTATCCAATGATTGTATCGTATGTCCATCTTTGACCATTGTTGTGCTTTTTTTACCATAAGCGTCAAATCCGTGGATTTTTTTCATATGCACTTTAATATTGAATTTATATCTGAATCTCGATTCACATCCGGGCCAATCACAGGCGAATTTTTTATCCAATTTTTTAATGGTATCATTTTTAGCATTATCCAATGATTGAATCATATGACCATAGGTCTTAATTGATATGTTTGTGTCACCATTACCATAATAATGATGAACATTTTTTATATGCGTATTAATATTGTATATGTTTGTGAATGTCGATTCACATCCGGGCCAATTACACGCGTATTTCTTATTCAATACTCTTTTAGTATACAATAGTTGTATGGCCTTTGATCGCGTCATCTTTGTTAATGATCCATCATTATTACCATCATCACATTTACCATCATCAGCATCATCATCATGATCATCATCTTTATCGAAGTGATTTCTTTCATAATGATATTTCAGTTCAATTTTCTGCCGAAATTTGCGTTCACACCCGGGCCATTCACACCAAAATGGTTTATCACCTCTGTGCGTGCGTAAATGTAGCTCTAAACTCCGTTCCGAATTACATATCTTTTTGCACGTGTTATCTTTGCACGTGTTATCATTCCACGTGCAAACATATGTCTTCTTTGGCCTATGCACGTCTAAAACGTGATACTTTAACTTTCTCTTTCCATTAGTAACGAAATCACATTTGGGCCAATCACAGTGTATATTATAAACACCGTGATCACCACGCACGTGTGATTTAAGATAATCGGGAGATATGAACGTTTTGTCACATTCGGGCCAATCACACCTCAATACAGCACCGGTGTGAATACGCATATGTGTATCCAATTCTTTTTTATATATAAACTTAGCTGTGCACGTGTTATCATAGGTGCACACGTAATTCTTAGTCTTTAAATGCACGTGAATGACATGACGATTTAAAGCGTCGTTTCTGTAAGTGACGTAATCACAATCGGGCCATTTACAGTGCTTATCATTCACGTGATCGTGTGAACGCACGTGCTTTACTAACGAATCACGTGATTTGAATGATTTTTCGCACGCGGGATAATTACACGTAAATGGTGTTTCACCGGAATGTGTGAGTATATGCAAATTTAACGCTTTTAAATCGTAAAACATTTCTTTGCACGTTTCATCCCATGTGCACGTGTATCTTTTAAGCTTTTCATGGACGCGCGAAATGTGTTCATTCAGATACGTTTTTCGGGACGTTGCAAATTGACATTCGGGCCAATCACAGGTAAATTTTTTCGTTTCATTATGTATTAGCGTGTGACTTAAAAGATTAGCACGTGATGTAAACGCGCGTCCACATCCGGGCCAATCACACGTAAACGGTGTTTCTCCCGTATGTTCAGCACGCACATGAGTTTCCAATCGTATTCTCTTAATAAATGTCTTACCGCACGTGCGACCATTGTTCACTTTCCACGTGCACACGTAATCCTTATGACTTTGGGGCGTATCCATTTTTTTTATTATAATTTTACGCTCATTTTGGACATTACAGACATTATCACTGAGATTTTGATCATCATGGTCTTTATTCGCCTCAATATGCACGTGCTTTATATGGTTATTTAACCCCTCTTTTCTATAAGTGACATAACCACAGTTTGGCCATTCACAGTGCAATTCATTGATATTTTCATGTGAAAGGAGATGATCATCTAATAACGCACGTGATTTGAATGACTTTCTACACGCGTACCAATTGCACGTGAACGGCCTCTTTTTAGTGTGTTCAGCACGTACATGACTGTCCAAAAATGCCTTTTTTATGAATATGGTATTACACGTGCGTCCATCGTCCATTTGCCACGTGCATACGTAATCCTTTTTGTTTTTTACCTTTTTCTTTATATCGTTTTTACGCTCATTTTGGACATCACAGACATTATTATCGGGATTTTTATTATTATCGATTTTATTATCGTGTTTATTATTAATTCTTTTTTCAGATTTCCGTTTCTTTTTTGCATTTTCCATTTCTTTTGTATCATCATCATCTTTATCATCATCACTTTCATTGTAATTAATTTTTCGCGATTTTTTTCGTAAATTTCTTCGATCATCACAATGATCATTATCAACATTATCATTATGCCGTTCTTTATCATGATCATGATCATGATCATGATCATGATCACGTGATGATGAAACATGTGTTTCTTCACAATCATCGGATATTAATATCCGATCATCGTATTCATACGATGGTATTATCACATCATCATTATCAATAAATGCCGATGGTGATGGTGATGGTGACACTTTTGATTCATATGACGTCATCTCATATATGTTTATAAATATTTAATTTCACATTTAAATAAAAAATAATTTTTTTAATTTTAAAATACAAAAAAATTCGAAAATTTTATTTTAAATATATATTCGTGACACGAATTTCGTGTCATTTAATCGTAGAATATTATTATTGTACATTTAAGACGCATTTTGCATAATAAAATTCGTTATTTATTATTATCTATTCATTAAACATATGGTATTTAATTATGCAATTTTTATCTCATATGTTAACATATGATATTCAAATAAATGTTTATGTTTACACTGTTTTATTACGCAATAAATTTTGTTAAAAGTTTTATTTAAAATAATTTTATAATAAAATTTTAAAAATAAAAAATGTAAAATTTATAAAAATTTAAATTCATTTTAATATTATGTTAATATTTTTATATTACACATTTACCTCATTTTATAATGTGATATTATAGTGTGAGGACACCGCATATATACATGTAAATTTATAATAAACACGTATAAAAATTAAGCACACCTCAAATTATAATGACATATAAATATGAATATCATTATAATGATTTTAATTAATTTTTAAAAAAAATTTTATTTATAAAATACAAAATACAAATTTAGAGTCAGAAAATATTTGGGAATAATAAAATGGGAATCTTAGGAAAGTGATGATATGTCATTCCATTCCCTTTCCCTTTAATTTTCCATTTCCGTATGTGTTAACATATGCTCTTTAATCATACTTTTATCATGAGTGATATAACCACATTCGGTCCATGAACAAACGAATCGCTCTATACTTTTATGCGTTTTAAACACGTGTTTATCACGTGCATTTTCACAATGAAACACGTGGTCACATGACGGCCAATTACAGGCGAACCTATTTAAATGCACTCTGTTTTTATGTTGAACTAAATACCGTCTGAATTCAAATGCGCGGTCACAATCGGGCCAATCACATTTGTATGGTCTTTCACCTGCGCTTTGTGATTGGCCATCTCTATGCACGCGTGATATATGATTTTTTAAATGTGAATTATAAGCGAATTGAGCATTGCACGTGCGTTGACCATTGTCCATTTGCCACGTGCACGCGTATTGCCCTTTTCCCGTGTGTTTAATCATATGGACTTTAAACCTGTTCTTAAATGCTGTCACATATTCACAATTGGGCCATATACAGGTGAATCTCAATATTGTTTCGTGTAATTTTCTATGCGTAACCACGTGACAACGATATTTATAGGATCGCGTACATCCGGGCCATGTACAGGCATATCTCTTTACATTATTATCATTAACGTGCTTTTCGTGTACATTCATTTTATGATCAATCACGTGACTCATGAATTCAAATGATTGTCCACATTTAGGCCAATCACACATATATGAATCATTTTCTCTTTTAATTTTCTTAATATGATCATCGTCATTATCATCGGAATCATTGGCTATGTCTTTAACATTCTTCGATGGTAATAATGATTCATGTTTTTTATATGGTAATATATGCACTGATGATGGTCGTTTATTTTGACATTCATTCACATCATTATCTTTGTCTTTTATATTATCGTGATTTTTGTCTTTTACATGATTATTATCACGATCTTTATTTTTATCATTATCTTTAGCATTCTTCGATGGTAATTTATGTATTATCGATTCATGCATTTTCAATGATCGTTTATACTGAGTGTAGAATTTGCATCCATCGTATGGACATTTATATACATCATTATTAACACGATCTTTGTCTTTAGCATTCTTCGATGGTAATTTATGTATTGATGATTCATGTAATATTAATGATATTTTATTCGGACTGAAGAATTTGCATCCATCGCTTTGACATTTATATATTACATCATTAACATGATCTTTATCTTTATCTTTACCTTTGGCATTCTTCGATGGTAATTTATGCATTAATGATTCATGTCTTTTCAATGATCGTTTATTATGACTAAAGAATTCGCATCCATCATTTTGACATTTATATATATCATTATTATGCACTTTTATTAAATGATCATTTAATGCATTTATATTTAGAAATCTCTTTCCACATCCGGTCATTGGACACACGTGATCATAGCCTTTGATACTTTTACCGTGAGTCTCTTTTAAATGTTTAATTAAATGCCGTTTTTGCTCATAACGAAAGTCACATTCGGGCCATTCACATGCATATGGTTTTTCACCACGATTATTGTCATCATAATCATGAACATCCTGATCATGGTCATGATCATCATAATTCTTATGATGTTTAGAAATATGTTTATTTAATAATTTATTATTAATAAATCCCTTTCCGCATCCGGTATTAGCACACACATTACTATATTTGTCTATTCTTTTGCCATGAATCCTTCGCATATGTTGAACCAAATTCTTTCTGTCCTTATATCGTGAGGCACATTCGAGCATTTCACAGATATAAGGTCTTTCGTGTACAATGGGTTTACACACAAATGATACATCATCATCATTATCGACATTATCCTTTAAACTTTGATCTTTGACATTATCATCATCACATTCTTCTTCAGTATCAGAATCATATGCATTATCATCAGATATGCAATAATCTTCGTCATTATCATCATCATTACCATCATTGGTGCTAAAATCACGTTTTTCAGTATCTTTAGCATTATCATCATTACATTCTTCAGTATCTTCATCATTATCATGTTCTTCTTCAGTATCATCATCATCATCGTCATTATTATCGTCATCTTCATTATGATGGTGATTTAATTCATGTCTTTTTAAAGATCGTTCATAACGACTGAAGAATGAGCATCGATCGTACGTACATTTAAAGCCATTATTATGTTCCGATATATGATCATTGTATTCTTTTTCATTATAAAATCTTTGACCACAGCCGATCCATAGACACGCGTGCGTATGCGTGTCAATTGTTTTCCCGTGAATCGTTCTCATGTGATATAAGAGACTCTTTCGATACTTATATCGTGAGTTACAATTCTCCATTTTACACGCGTATGGTTTATCACCCGATCCTTTAATAATAAGTCTATTATCGTCATCATCATCGTTTTTGCACGTGTTTTTCGCGTGCACATTATTCACGTGCGCATTTAACTCAATTAAAGTGTGAAATGCGTGATCACAATCATCATATGTGCACATAAATGATTTTAAACCATTAATTGAATGACATATTTTTATATTATTTTTAGGATTTAATGATAATTCATTCTCAATAATTATCGATTTTATTATTTCATTCATTTTATTATCATCATCATGATCTTCATTATGATCTTGAATCTGATTATGGTCATTATCCATGTCTTTTTCACGATTATCATAATCATTTATTTCTTTATCATGATCATGGACATTTTCATGTTTTATTGTTAATTTACCTCTATTTTTATTACTATTATCATCATGATCATGCACATCATTATGTTGTATATTACGTGCACGTGTTGATACACGTGTTGACGCACGTGTTTTTGTATTTACATTACGATTATCATCGTTTTCATTATAATTAACGATAAAATCACATTCTCCCGAAATGATCATATCACATATTTCATTTGATGCTGATGATGATGGTAATGATGTCATTATAATGATAATGAATTAATTTTAAATTTAAAATAAATATAAAATTTTAAAATAAAATAATCGTTTAATAAAAATTGCACTTTTAATGTTTACATTTTGAATTAAATACATTACATATTTAAGATCAATTTTGTGTCATTAAATTCCTTAAATCATATTCATTTCGTTTTAATTAAATGGCAAATAATATTACAAAATATTCATTAAATATTTAAAAATACAAAACATGTGTTAAATTCAAAGGTGAGAAAATGCCGGGAATAATCATAGTAATAATTTCCCAAAAAAATTTCCTTTAATTTTTTAAGTTTTTAATTAGAAACATAATCACACATAATCCTCACTTTAGTTATTTAAGAAAATGTAAGGAAAGGAATACTTAGGATTTTTATACATAAAAATATTAATTATTTTATTATTAATTTAAATATTTAATTATATAACATTATGATTTAAATATGAAATTAAATTTTAAAAATTATCATTAAATTATTAATTATATAATCACACACAATATAATTTAAGCATAAATTAAAATATATTAAAATATGGAATGAATAAAGAAAATGTCATTATAACTCGAGTTATAAGTGCTCTCTAAGACCGGTATAAAAAGTGAGATAAAAAATTAAATAAATTAATGATATTTTTTATGAATATTATTAATATGTTTATGCTTATTTCTGATATCGGAAAATGACCGTTCACATCCGGGCCAATCACACGCATGAGGCTTTTCACCCGTATGCTTTCGCATGTGTATTTTGAGCTCATGTTTTTGCCAAAATTGAGATGTGCACGTGTTTCCATCGTCCATTTGCCACGTGCACGCATAACGACGTATTCCCGTGTGCGTCGTATGATGTAACTTTAAATAATAATCATAATGAGTGACGTATTCACATCCGGGCCAATCACAGTGCAAATTTCGGACGCGATTATGCGTTTTCGCGTGACACATTAACTGAGACTTATTTCTGAATTTTCGATCACATCCGGGCCATGTACAGTTAAACCTTTTCTCATCCGAATGTAATGAAATGTGCGACAATAATCGTGCTTTGTTATAAAAGCGCTTTTCGCATCCGGGAAAATCACACACAAATGGATTCAAATCACTAAAATATAAAAGAAATTATTAAAATGTACAGTAAAACCTCTAAAATTAAAAATTAATCATTTAAAATGCAAATAATATCTGTATTTAGGTTTCAGCGTAATTATTTAAATTAAATTACAATAAAACCATTATATACATGTAAATGTCTACATAATCAAAAAAGTGTCAATAATTTGAGGTTTTCCTGTATTTTAAGAATAAACTAAATAAATGTGAACTAAAAACAGAGGTAAATGCGTAATTAAATGAATTACCGATGAATGCTGTTAATGTGCGCGTTAAATGACGATTTAATTTTCGTTTTAAAACCGCAGTCATCGTATGTACAGTGTAAATACGGTAAATCATGTAATAGTAAATGATTCTGAAGGGCCTGATACGTGCGCCTTTTCACCGTACAATCAGTGTATGTGCACGTGAAATAACCGCATGAATGTTCTTCATTCATATGATTTTCATAATTAACTTTATGCTTAAAAACGCGCGTGCATCCGTCGAATGTGCACGTGTAATTACATTCATTTTTTTTAATTTTTTCATCGATAATTTTATAATAATGTAATAATAATTTTTGATTTTCATTTTCAATTTCAATTTCAGTTTTATTTTCATTTTCAATTTTTTGTACATTTTTTTGTACATTTTTTTGTTCATATTTTTGCTCATATTTTTGTACATTTTTTTCATTTTTACGTTCATTTTTATTTTCATTTTTAATTTTATTTTCATTTTCATTTTTAATTTTATTTTCATTTTCATTTTTATTTTTATTAATATTTTTCGATGTCTTTAATATTCTTTGATGATGTTTATTTTGAAAATGATCTCTTAAATATCTTAAAACTGTAGTTTTGTATTTACATTCACTGTGCAAACATTTGAATGGTTTAATATTATAATGTTTATAAACGTGCGTTTTAAATTCAATGATTTGTATGGTTTCATAATCACAATCGGGCCAATCACACGTGTATATTTCATAAATATTATCATCATAATTTTCTGTTTTAAATTTACTAAAATCAATCGTTATTTTACCATCGCCGTCACCATTAAAAAGATAATTACCATCACTGTCTTCATAATCATATGTTTCAATATCCAATTCATTCATTTTATTTTTCATTTTAATATAATAATCATCATAAACATTATTTTCTTCATTATCATTATCATTATCATTATTATCATTATCATCTTTACCATGGTCATGGTCATTCTCATCTTTACCATGACCATGACCATCATTATGTTCATCATTAGTATGACATTCTTCAGTATAATCATCAATTATAATGTAATCATTATTATCATTTTTACCATGATTATGATCGTGATTATGACCATCATCATGTCCATCATTAGTATGATAATCTTCAGTATGATCATCAATTATAACGCAATCATTATCATTATCATTATCATTATTATCATGACATTGACCATCATGACCATCATAATGACCATCATTATGACCATCATCAGTACAATTAACTTCAATATAATCCTGAATTATAACATCATCGTCATTTTGTTGTTTAATTTCTGAATTTACCTTTTCTTTTATTTTATTTAATATTTCGGTATTAATTATTTCGTTATTAATTTTTATTTTTTTCCTTTTATTTCCATTATCATAATCGTCCTTACCATAGACATAATCTTTATCATTATCTTCATCATCATCATCATAATCGGTTTCTTCATAATCATCTTCATCTTTGTATTTACTATAATTATGATCTTTATTTACATTTTCATCATCATCACGATTATCATCATCATCATCTTCATAATAATCATCATGATCATCATTATCATTATCACCATCATCAGTATTATCAGTATCATCATCAGAATCATTTTCAGAATCATCATGTACATTATCATCATCACCAATACCATCATTATCATTATCTTTATTATCCGATGATCGTAATGATATTATATCATTATTAATGTTATTAATTAGAGATTC
>JAQIXB010000607.1:0-15762 GCA_034697405.1 Mesoplophora pulchra | reverse complement strand
ATTAATTAATAATTTACATCGATATTATTTAAAAATACAATAAAATTTATTAATTAATATTTATTTAGTCATTTGTTATAAATATTTAATTATTTTATTAAATTAAAAATTAATATGCTGAATATGCTGTGCTTAAGACACCCCTCAGTGCTGACTTCAAATGAGGCAGTCCGTGGTGTTTGCACTGAGCTTAAGCATAGCGTTACTTTTAAGTTTTCATTCTTAAGACAGTAATCCGAACATAGATTTAATACAATTTGATTCAAACATTTTAGTGCTGACATCTCTCATCTCTCATTTTGAGCTGAAAAATTATGAAAATTATGAAAAAAGAATATTCAAAAGTTTTGAATCAAAACTTAATTATTTTAACACTGAAAGTTTAATGTGTTAAAAGTTGATTCACATCACGATGTGATATAATATGAATGATATTATATGATAATATTGCAGAGCTGAATTTAAGAGCATACTCTAATACAATGTATAAACTTTTTGTATATTTCTTAATAAAATTCGATACCATATTCTTCACTTATATTTAATGATGGAAATGTACCGCCGGGAAATTTGAGAGTTTTATTGTTTATTACAGGAATGGGGAATTATAGGAAATTATGGGGAATTATGGGATTTTTAAGTTTACGGTAATTTCTTATCTTTTAATATAACGCTAAAAGTTATAATTTAAGTCTCTGATGAATACTCTGTTATGATACATTCTTTTATTGTATGATGTTTACTGTAATCGTATATTTTCATTTATAAAATTCGAAAAAAATAAATATATATTCACATTCATTTACAAATTATTAATAAATTATGATTTAAATTATTTTAAAATTAAATGTCATAAAATAAATGAAAAATTATTTTGAAATCACATTTAATGGTTTTACATAAATAACGTTTTATTATAAATTTTGATGATATCATATCATTGATATGTTATTGTGGAATGTGATAAAACATGTGCTTTTATGCGTTTAAAAATATTTTTTAAATAAAAATATAAAAAATTAAAGAATAAAATCAGAAAATCAGAAAATGGCACGATTTAAAGCGACACAAACATCGTCTGTGCCATCGATTTGTGAGCCTATGAATGAATCTGAACGTTTTTGGAGAGAGTCTTTGGAACCGCCAAAAGTCGTGAAAGAATTTGAGGCCATAAACGCCATTGATATTAATAAAGAGCATAATATATTAGTATCATCAGCGAATCGTTTGGCTCTTTACGAATATTACAGTTTAGAGGTGAAAAGGACTTTTTCGGCACCAAATTATGTGACACTCTATGGCGGATCATTCCGCAAAAGTGATTATAAACTCATAGTATCGGGGGCTAAAGATGGATGTGTCCGCGTTTGGGACGTAACGAATTCGAAGCCTCTGCGGTCATTCGGAATAACAAAAAACACTAAAAGTGATAAACACACTGCGGCAGTGTTTCGGTGTCATTTTTTAGACTATTCTCAAATCGCATCATTTTCCGATGATAAAAGGATAAAGATATGGGACATCGCAGAGGAGTCCTTTAAACAGTGTTTAGGTGAAGAATACGCTCATGATGATTGCATCAGAGCCGCGTATGTAATGCCCGAATTATCGATGATAATTTCGGGATCACACGATAAAAGTATGAAAATTTGGGACATACGATCACCGCAAAAAGCGGTGCATATTTTAAATCACGGATCATCCGTCGATTCAATCACAGTGAGAAATATGTTAACGATTTCCTGCGGCGGTGATACTATTAAAGTCTATGATATGATCGCGGGAAAAACGATGAAAACCATTTCCAAAGTCCATACTAAAACAATATCCTCAGTTTATAATCACGGCCCTTATCTAATATCGGGATCTACAGATGGTTATGTTAAAGTCTATGATATTAATTTTTCAGTAATCGCATCATTGACCTATTGTCCGACACAAATCATAAACTGTGCATTCGATGATAGGGTCTTTATCATTGGGGCCATCGATGGTCTATTATCTGTTAATAAATTCAAAATAAAGGCCGAAAATGAAAATTTAACGCATAAAAAACAAAAGAACTCTTTTAACCGATGGAATAATGTGTATAACATTTGGGACAACACCATTGATGATTCATTAAACGATTCCATTGTTGTAAAAGGGATAAATGATAAGCAGCGTTTTCTATCAAAAAGTGATGCGCATCTTAAGAATTTCAATTATAGTTTAGGTTTAGACACAGTGTTACGTAAGAACATGAATAATCCCGAAGTGATCGTGAGCTATATTCAGGAACTGATACGGAGGAACGGGTTTAAAGCGGCGGTGTCCGAAAGAAATGATAAAAATCTCAGCTCTATTATCATGTTCATAAATAAGTACATCCGTGACCCGCGATTCGCCCGCATTTTAGTCGATGCCGCGATTATCATCACCGATATTTATATTCCGCATATAAATCGATCATCGCATATCAAAGAATTATTTAAATATATGCATACGATTATTAACGAAGAAATGAATACATTAAAAGATATGCACATTATTAATGGACAAATAAATTCGATTATGAATTCGTGTATTAAATCAGAGGACAGTACCGAAGACATAAATTGCGGTTAAATTTGCGTGTACTTAAATATGTGCATATTTAATTTGTGACTTTTATGCTTTCGTTGTAAACGATACGCTTTATTTATGTATTTTTAATCATTAAAACTTTTTATTCAAAAAAATGTATGCTAAACTTTAATTGAAATTCTTAAACTTTATTTTTATATTTTATATAAATTATCATTTAAAAAATTATAATCATTAAAAATCATTAATAATATAAATCATTATTAATATTAAAATCAAATTTTATTTTTCCATTAATTTTAAGACAATGATTTTATGGAAATGATATGGAAATTATAACCATAATTTAATATAAAAATTAAATGTTAATATTTATGTATTGAATTATATGAAACATATCAATATATTGATATTTATGATTATTATTATTATAAAATGATAATTTTAAATTTATGATATGATAAAATTATCATAAAATTATCATTTTATAATAATATAATTTTAAAATAAACATATGATATGAATCATATGATTGAAATCACTTTTAAAGTTTTAGATCTTTAAACACGTGTCTTAAGACACGCCTTTAGTGTCACATGATATTTATGTGATGTTTTCCTTAAAAACTATAAAATATGTAAAAAGGTATTATCTTTAAATTATCACATTAATTATTATTTACAATTTAAGGACGTGATTAAAGAGCATTTAATATTATTTCAGTGAAAAGTCATTACGATCATTGTTTTTTCGAAAATTAAATTCAAAAATGGATATGGAAACAGCGAAAAGAATCGCCGCACGAAAAGCGATCGATGAAAATATAAAGGTATAGATACATATATAGATACAGACATTTGTGACGTTTTATTACGATCATTTTTTAATAAAATGATGAACATTTAAAGGACAATGATCGTATAGGAATTGGGAGCGGATCCACGATCGTTTACGGTGTCCAAAGATTGGCTGAGAGAGTAATGAATGAAAAACTGAATGTGGTGTGTGTTCCGACGTCGTTTCAGGTCATTATTGGACACTTTCACCTTAACTATGCACTGTTAAAGTCACGTGATCATTCACATTGATTTAAATTGATTATCACTGTGAAAAGGCTCAGAGTTCACATGACTTTATTAAATGAAACTTTTTTAAAGCATTTTATAATGATATAAATGTGTGTTTAATTTTAGGCGAAACAATTAATTCGTGATCATAAACTGATACTGAGTGATTTGGAAGAAACACCGGAATTGGACGTGACTATTGACGGTGCGGATGAAGTGGACTCTGCATTAACGCTGATAAAAGGCGGCGGCGGATGCTTAACACAGGAAAAGATCGTGGCATTTGCGTCAAAGAAACTGATAATCGTCGCCGATTATCGTAAAAATTCGCAATCATTGGGACAGAATTGGAATAACGGTATCCCCATCGAAGTCATTCCGATCGCATATAAATGTATAAAGAATAAAATCGAACATTTTTATCATGGAAATGCCATCTTAAGAATGGCTAAAGCTAAAGCCGGTCCTTTAGTAACAGATAACGGTAATTTCATTATCGATTGGAATTTTCCATTAAAAACTGATTATGATTGGAGTGTGATAAATACGAATATAAAGTTAATTCCGGGTGTGGTCGAAACGGGATTATTCATTGGAATGACCGATAAAGTCTATTTTGGGAATTCCGATGGCACCACTTTTGAACGGTCACGAATTTTAAATAATTGACTTTAGCGTTATTTTAACAAAAATTATAGAGAAAAATATTTATTTTTTAATGGAAAATTTATTAATTTTTATTTATTACTTTTATCAGTGAATAACATATTTTTTATAATTATGATAATAAATTGAATTATGATAATGCCAAAATGTTTTTTAATATTTTAATAATTTGTAATTTTAGTATTTTTTAAAATTAAAACATATCTTAAAATTCTTAAAATTTCTATTAAATTTCTATCAAATTTCTATCGTATGTAAAAGTTACTATTTATATATCAGAAACACATATAAAGTATAGTTTGTGATGCGCGCATTGTAATAGTGTATCAAATAGTGCAATGTACAAATAGTAACTTATAAATTTTACATACGATATTACTAAAGAATATAACATATACAGTAAAACCTCCGTAAGACGGAACCTCTACAAGACGAATCCTCCTAAAGACGGAATGAAATTTTGGGCCCTAATCCCTCCCATAGACTTAACATTAGGGAAAACCTCTACAAAACGGAAACGAACGCTTTTTCTTTAAATAATAGTATAATTAGAACCTCCAAACGAACGAAATTTGAATTTTTTTGCCCGAAATATTTGTATTTTACTTAAATTTTTTAATTAATATAAATATGAGGGTGTAAAATATTTAGTTATTAAGTATTTTAATTAAATTTACTAAAAATATTGAAAAATATGCGTTCTTATATTTAATGAAAAATTTTCTGTTTTATGTACAGTCTGTAAAAATGATTAAAAATTGAATTTTTTTTTAAAAAATGAATAAATGATGATAAAAATTAACTTTAATCATAAAATGAGACTAAATATTAGCATTATATAACATACTAAACATTATATAAAAAGTTAATTTTTTTACTATGGTTTACATAGGAACCCCTATAAGACTGAATAAAATTTGGGCCAGAGCCGTTCGTCTTGTAGAGGTTTTACTGTAATTTAAAAATTACTATATATTTTTAAAAATTACAAATTAAAATATAATGAAAATTATATTGTGTATAATTTATTTTTTATAAATAAAATTTAAGAAATTATTGCTTAGAAAAAGTTACAAATATTTATTTAAAAATACTAAGGGGGGAGTAAAAGAAATTTAAATTTTCAGATTTTAAGTCACGAATAAGTCTCGAATTTTGCTCATTTATGCACCCTCCCGAATTTCTAATTTTAAGTCCCGAAAAGTTTAAACACAAATTATATAAATGAAAATTTTATATATTTATAATGGGTCTATGACAAAATGCCCACAGACCAAAATACCCACTATAGATAATATATAATGTTATATTATAATATAAAACATAAATATATATAATCGCTTATATCTCGAGTTTCCACACACTAAAATTTTTATAATAAAAGTGAATATAAGACCGTGATTATAAGACCCAACCTAACCAAAAATAGTAAAATTATAAGAATACATAAAAATGCAGTTACAGGGATACTTATAACTCGAGATATAAGCAATTGGGTTATTGTATGTGGGTATTTTGGCTGTGGGCATTTCGGTCCGTGGTGATTTTGGGCGTGGGCATTTCGGTCCGTGGTGATTTTGGGCGTGGGCATTTCGGTCCGTGGTGATTTTGGGCGTGGGCATTTCGGTCCGTGGTGATTTTGGGCGTGGGCATTTCGTCCGGGTACGATTTATAATATAAAAAATAACGTAACATTTATTATAATGGACACTTTTAAACCCTTTATATATTTATATATAATTTAAAATCTTCCATTATATTATTTATACATTCCTCTATATATTTATACGAAAATATATATGAATATTTTCGTTAATTTCGGTAAAAATCGATTTTCCGAAATATAATCCGAAATTTGGACATTTTAATTCCAAAATTCGCTATTTTTAATTCCGATAAAACCCTAACTCTGGTTATTACATTTCTTAGTTTCCTCCAAATATCTTTCACCATAAAAAAGAAGGAAATCCCACGCATGGATAAGTATGATTATGACATTATTTTGAATCTTTTTATTGTAATGATTATTAATAAATATATTTAAATCGATTATTATTTTTAATATATGTATATATTAATTCATAAACTTTTATTGAAAACACTCTTAAAACAATGTGAGCATTTATTTAATTATTTAATAGTATAAGAGATGGAACTAGTAAATGGGATAAGTAAATGTTTTACTTAAAGTTAATGTTTTTTTGATAGTTAATATATAGTTAATATATAGTTAAAATATAGTCAATATATTGTGTATTATTATTGAGGTTTATTCATTTTATCTAAACATTGATTGTATCTTTAAACATAAATGAGGATATGTAAAAATACTTAAAATGCTGGAAATATGTGAAGAAAAAGGTAAAGAGAAAGTTTACTTACATTTTAATGACGCTCATTTCTTTCTTTAGTACTATAGTATATGATAAATATTTGTTAAGTGCTTTTAAAAGATATACTATGGTATACTATGGTACATTGATGTATATACTATGTATATACTATACATGTATATTAGTATATGTTCATATATGTTCGTGACTTAATATTGCATTTGATTATGTACTGAGTGCAGTATGAGGTTAATGACGGTGATTCTCATTTTGAGAGAAGCGTCAGCAATTCATTTATCAAAATACTTTCTGTACATAAATGTGTATATGTGTATGTATGTGTGTGTTAAGTTAAGCGGTGATCATCCCTTAGAACATGGTTAGAACATAGTTAGGACGTAGTAAAAGTGCATAAAATGATAGTGATTGATGGATACTTAAATGACCTGCAAAAAGTTTGCAAAAAGAATGAAATGATGGAAAAGCCAACAGATAATCAATCTGAGGCTTTTGGTTAATATGAACGCACATTTTTATTATTTTATTATTATTATTATTATTCTCTCATAATGTTACATTCGTAAAAAAGTCATGCTCCAAATTGACGCGAAACGCAAAATGTAAACGTTTAAATGCATTTCTTACGTTTTATGTAATGCTCACACAATATGTTTGTAAATTTGATTCATGCATTTATTTCTATTGCTTTATATTTGATTTATTGCTTCTGCGCTATTTTATCTTAAGTATCATTCACTAGTATCATTCACTAGTATCATAATTATATAATTTATATGACCTTTCAATAGAATGCACGCGTTACTTATTCTTCGATGCGATGTATGATGACATAATTTATGATGAAAAATTATTGATTAATAATTGCTATACTATGGTATAGTAATAGCAATGGCAAAGGTGTAACAATTAGGGTTATACTTTAATTAGGGTTTAAATATGGTGACGCCCCTTTATAAGTAACTATAAAATGAATAAAATGATTTTTATATAATATAAAGCGTGTGATGTTTAATCGTCGTTTATCTTTGAGTATACTCTTTATACTCTTTACTTTTATTTCATTAAAATCTTTGACAATAATTAAAAGCAAAAACAATGCTCATTAATGAATTGAGTCTATAGTTAGTCTTTAGTTTATGGGTAATGGAAAATCTCTTTTATGATTCAACGCTATGGCAACAATTCTCTAACAGTATTGTGTGCCTAACGAAGCATCCATAACTAGCGTTGGACACTAGTATCAGCATCAATACAATAATAATTGTAGCATCAAAAGTGTTCAGCTCAACCTATTAAGGCTCTGATTGATTTAAAAATAAGTAACTGCCGCTACTAACTCATTATTCACTATTTATAGAAAAATGAGAGAATGCGCTTTTAGTTATCATTAAATGCATCGGAAAGCATTTCATCGATGATAATCATTAGCCTTTGATTTTTATTTCTTTACTATGATACTATGCTATTACCATGATATTACTATGATATAACCATAGATTCTTTTTATGAGTGTTAAAAGCAATTTATTTTCAATGATGTTTAACATGTTGAAGTGAAAGTGATGGAATCTCAATTCAGGTGATATGCCTCATCCTTATACTAGAGTATAACTAGTATTAGATACATGTGCATCTTTTATTCTTTTACATGAAAAGCTGCTTATATGATCGATTTTAGTATTCATGTATTTTCATTGCCCCTCAGGCTCTTCATTTTCCATCAGAGCGTGAATTTAAAAGTAAAGATCCAACTTTTTGCACACATTCATCTTTAACTATACTCAACTAAACTGTGCTGTAATATACAACCTTTAGTGACACAATATCGAGCGAAGAGCTTTCCTTTTACTGCTGACTCTTTCAACATAAACGCAAAAAAATACTATCGCTTTAGCTTTAGCTCTAACTATTTCTTTTGCTATTGCCTCATATACTAGAATGCTAGTAAACCTTCCGACTCAAAGTATAGTATTAGATCCTTTCCATTGCATCGTATTGCATTATCTTCGTCATGTAACTCAGAATCAGACTCTTCCGACCCCCAAATGCGTTATATACATTCAAAGCACGATCGATATAACGTATACGTTATAACAGTATATACTTTCTCTTTATACTACTAGTAAAACTAGTAAAAGAAGAATACTAAGCTTATATTCGATGCGACATGAGCTAAATTTGTTGAACACTGTTCAGTGTGAGGAAATTTCCGTTCCCCTTTTTTCCAATGTCATGTGACATGTCAGGACATTGTCGGAGCGCCTAAAATCGAAAGAAAAAACTAAAACATCATCAAAGAAGTGAATGACTGAAAATGCTTAACGCATTTGGAACATTGTGCCACACATTTGGGAATATGTATTGTAACATTTCTATTTTTCACTATTTATATGTGTATACTTTCAATATCTACTATTTTATTGGCTCATGTATAATTCTTGTGAAAAGATCAGAAATGATTCAGTTACTAGTTACTAGTAACTTCACTTTTGCAAAAATTTTCCTTTTTATTCCCCGAATACCATTTGTAACTCAAATAAACTGATGTTAGCACTGCACTCGTTATTAGCAATCATGAAAAGGCTATTAACCATTTAAAGAGCACTATTACTAGTATCTTTTAAAACTACACTAACTCCATTTACATCTGTGTGCATAAATGTTATATATGTACATATATATTATATATATAAATAATAGTAGTACTAGCATTATATGGCACTAATTCTTCAAGCATATGATCGATTAAATATTTTAGCGTTAATGTGTCTTTGAAATGGGAACGGAGCATTTAATAGTCGACATATACTAACATACACTAACATTTACTAACATGTGAATGTTACAATGGCATTATTCCATCGCAAACATCAATTAATCACACGTGAGATCGGCACAATGGATCCATGGCTCATGGCGATGAGCATTATGAACATGGAAAATTTGACACATAATACCATTACAATATTAAAGTATGTTTTAAATTCTGTCTCTGAATTGACACTAAAATTTCATTTAACACTTTAAAAAAGCACAGAATGGTCATAAAAAATCATGTTAAAGCGCATTTTCAGAATGTATTTAATTCGAAAAATGACGATATTTTTTAAATGAATCTGAAAATTTCATTACATTATTACTTTATTTTTAGTGAATTTTCATGCAATGGAATCACTATAATATAAGATAATGTTTTAAGCCATAGTATCATCATATTTTACTAAAGAGCACTAATGACTAAAGGGCGCAATCATTACACTATTTCTGCGTGAATCTCATTTAAGGACCTTAATTATTAGAGGCGTAAAAGAAGCGGCATTACACTTTTATAGTTACATACAGTAGAACCTTTATAAGACGGAAACGGACACTTTTTCGAAAACACATAGTATCAACCATAAACCGGGATTTTGTTGTCTATAATATTCATAATTTTACATAAGTTTTTTAATAATTTAAATATTAGTGCATATATTGCTTATTTATTAAGTATTTTGATTAAATTAACTAAAGATTTTGGAAAAATGTGCTGCAAAATTTTTAATAAAAAAGTCTCATGTATCCCGTATCATATTTGTCTTTTAGAGGTTTTACTGTATATAATTTTAAGTATAAGCTAGACTAGTACTAGTAATATCTTTAAATGAAAATAAAAATAATAAAATAGTGAAAAAGCGACCGTCTTTTTAATAATGCACATTACCATTTCTGCGCTGTAATTTCAATCCCAATGTAACGTGCACTTTAAACGCTCAAAAAATTCAGCTCAAACTATACTCTGAAAGAAAAAACAAAAAGAAAATGCCATTACAATATACTAAGTTTTGGCTTTTGAATTACATTTTTGAAGTGTGCTTTGATTTGAAAGTAGGGCTCATATACGTATACTGTGCTAGTATATTATACATTATTTTTATATACTAACATTATATACATTGATATTTACTAACTCAATACGTGTAATACTAACTCAACACTAAACTTTTATTTTAAATCACAGCTTTGATATTATCAAATTCCATTTATAATAATTATTTATTTATTTTATTTAAAAACCTATCAGTGACTAGTCTATCACCTATAGTAGAAATAATATTAAGTTTATATTCTCAGTCAATAGAAAAATAAATTGTGCACGTAATTGCGAAAGTGTAATATGAAACTATTACTCTGTAATACTATTAATGTTTAAAAATAAAATGCTAATATGTTATGTGAACATCGGTTACAATTATTATAAAGAAAAATGTTTAGAGAATGATATAATGATATATTTATGTCATTTCATTGAACATTAATAAAAATATATAATACTGAAGTGAATGGAAAAATAAAATAAAATAAAAAATCGCAATTTTCATGCATCATTAATTAGACGCAATTATCTCTATATATGGATCATAATTACTATTGTATATCATATAAAACTATTTATTTATTTATAAAATATTTTAAAACTCTCTTTATATAAACTTTAAGTAAATTTAGTTTTATATTTTACGTTAACATTAGTATTACAAACATCTGTATATACGTATATATAATACGTATATATTGAAAGGATGAGATTTGAAATCGATTGAAATTGAGAAAAACTTTCCAATAGTTATATGAGCAGCTTTTGTCGTTTTTGTACTAACATCAACTTTTATACAAATATACTAAGAATAACTAGAAGAATACTAGATATATACGTAGGAGTTATCTCATGATATATATAAAAGTATATATGAAAGTGTGGTGCATTTGTATGGGAGAAAATCTCAAATGCTTTACTTTCAGTGCAATCATTGCATTCCCCCATTTAATACCATCTGAGCATTGCTATTGCTTTATAGTGTCAATTGATATTCTTAGTGCATCGTGTTATTTCATGGCTACAAAAACTGATGCTCTCAAACTAGTATATATACTAGTATCATCAGTATTAGTTCTATTGGCATGAGAACGCGAATACTACTATCTAATGCGGTACAAAATAAAAGTTGACGCGCCTCCACTATTATCTTTTCGCCCAGTTTCTCTTTTCTCTTACTAGCATTGCTATTGCTAGTAGAAGTAAAGTACTTCTAGTTTAATATCACTGCAATACAATCACACAATAGTTTTATACTCTTACGCAATATGAGTATTATGTGTTTATATATATACGTTATATTAAAGATTGTTTTATAAGTTATTTGAGTCGAATTTATTGTAGTATTTTACTGTTTCAGGTCACTGTGACGTACATTATAATATCACAGTGCACCGCTATTACATTTATAGTATATATATAACAAAAAATTTATTTAAAAATCGAATAAAAATCATATTTTTCATATGTTTTATCTTTAACATGAGAATCAATTTTAAAATATGGGCTTAGATATGGTGAATGTATGAGAATAGTCTCAAATGATTTTACTCATTTTTTCGCAGAAAAACATTTCAAATTTCACATTATTGAATATGTCCATTATTACATAAATGGGCATAGACATAAACAATCAAATCATAAATGCACATATATAAAGTTAAACTAAATAATGTGTATATATACACATTTTATCTTTTATATGATCTTTTATTTTCCGAAATTCATTATTATGTACATATACAAAAAATTCATGTAAAATTCTTAAGTGTTTTCAATAAATGTATGATATTTTAATAAAAAATGAATATATATATATATATATATATATATATATATATTGAAAACACTTAAGAATATAATATAATGTTCAGTTTAAAAAGATACTCATTTTGTGTAAAATATTGTTAAATATGATTATTGTAAATGTACGCAAAAATCGTATATCAATTAAATTCCGCAATTTTTGCGTATATATACACTCATTCTATTAACATTGTATATATTATCATGCGCAAATATTATTGCAAATGTTGATTACTCATAACATTAAATGCATTATACAATTCAATTACATAAAAGCTCATGCATGGTTGTGGAGCACTGTAACTAATATGTTCATAATATTTAGTGCATTTTACAATAATAACATATAATATTTAACAATATCATACAACAAATAGGTATACTTTTAAACTCAACACTCGATATGTACTTTTTTATACGTGCATTTATGTATTAAATATTTTGCTAGTAAATATATACTAATACTATATAAAAATATACGAAACCATTTCCATTACAATATTTTATTCACGTTCTTTTATGCATAAATAAATATGCTTAAATATGTGTGACATCACTGTATTTGGCAAATATATCCCGAGAGATGATGATCATTCTTTTCTTTATGTTAACAGTCTAATAACATTCATATGTGGAAATGGTAACTAAAAAAGCAATCGATAACCCAATAATCTTTTAGAATACTTTAACTATTCACACCTATTAAATTATTTCTTTTTAGTGAATAGTGAATCTGCTATTTCTAATTCCTATACTTTAAATATAACTTTTATTTTAAAATGAAAAAACAATTTAATATCAAATCAATTTATTAGCATAATTTATTAAAAATATTAAATATTTTGTTATATTTGTATTTTTAATATATTTATTTTTAAATGTAATTTATTGATTTGATTATAATGAAAAAAAACGTTAAAAAATGATAATGAATATTTTATAAAAAATGTTATCACAAAATTTATATATTTTTTAAAAGAAAATTTCATTTCCGTTAAAGGATTATGGTGAAATTTTATGCCATTATTTTTATATCATAAAACTTTTTCAAAGTTTACATTTTATTAAAATGTACTGAAATATATTAGAATGTTACACTCATGAACAGTTTCTGAAGGCACTAATTGCAAGTTAATAGTTTAATGCATAGAAAAATATTACATACACTGTGTATGATACACAGATGCAAATGTATCTATGCTATGATGTTTCTATGCATTGCTTTATTCGCAATTAGTGCCTTCAGAATCTGTTCATGAGGGTAATGTAATAGACACAATGAATGTAGAAATGTATACTAAAATGTTTAGTGAAACATTTGAGTTTCGTTTAGAGACTTCTCTATGGAAACCGTAAACATTCTTTCAGTACGAATTATGCATTATGCTCCGCCCATTCACAAACACATGGACCTTTAAATGAATACATTATATATTAATAAAATGTAACATATAATGACAAATCTTTGTTCATATATTAGTGTAAAGAGAGCTAAAAATATCAAAATACATACATATATATACACATATGTATATATGTATAAATTTTAACATAATAAAACTAAAAACATTTATGTTAAAAATGCATAAAAAGTTTTGTAATATTCATAAACGATAAATCAATTATCGTTTTTTCAATTCACATCTTTTTTTGTTAATTCAATTTATTTTTTCATTTTTATTCTTTAATATCATTTTTTATTATACTTTGTGAGCATTCTACTAGCATTTGCTAGTAGTATGCTCACAAAGTATACGAGCAGTAAACTCATCATCAGAAAAGTTTTTCATTTTTATGATGCATCACAGAATCGTTTGGTCTTTTACCACGAATGAAAGAGAATAGTTCTCCATGGTGCTAATTCTCATCAACAAGAAGTACACTAGTACACTAGTACTTTAATTACTTAGTCTTTCTTTCTGTAGTCTATTTTTACGAACGTGGACTTTGCTTTATATTACCACATGAATAAGTCTAACACATAGACTATGTATGTGTGTAGTGTTAGTACCACTATCGTTTTCCCCTTTTTCCTCTTTCACATTCTCATTTATATTGATCGGCTCAGTATTGAGGCATAATACAGAGATGTATAAAGAGAGAGCATTTCTATTGAAAGAATCGCATTGACAATGATCGTACACAAAGAGCATGCGGGCGTATGGCATTAGATTCGTTCACTATTAAAGTGCCTCTGAGTTTTTAGCTCTCATAACATCAGTTATATGATGATGACACTGCACAGGAATAGTCAGGGATTGGGGATTCACGATAATAACTCAAATTCTATTCATTCACGCAGTTACTCTCTTTAATATATACTCTGCACTACTTTATGCTAGTAACTAGTATATATTCTATACATATATTGTATAGCTATATATATATACCCACACACACACACATATATATATATTGTATATATATGTGTGTAATAGTGCTTTACACGCATTGATAAGAACGTTCAATATACATACATACATATATATGATACATACTGAAATATATCTTCGTTTTGAACTCTCTTTTCTCCCCTCACATTAAGTTATGGCCTCTCATTTCTGTAATAATAAATGATCGCATTGACTATTATTGTGGTGACCACATGCATGTCAAAAGAATTGTCGCAATAAATAGATCCTCTATGCTTACTATACACACTGTACGCACTATATTTAGTATATTTAGAAAATAAAGCAACACATATACACATATATTAGGAGAGTATATTTACAGATTGTCATGAGCATGATTTAATAGCAAAAATGCTATTATTATTGAGTTTTATTATATTAATATTAATTTTAGAAATTTTTAATGAATAATTACGTATTTAACGCGACGAATTTGTTAAAAAGTATGGTAATGTTTTAATTTATAATATTAAAAAATGTGTTTTATTAAAAAATTGTGAATTAAACAATAAAAAACATGATTAATATGACATAAGGTAATTTATAAAAACGTTTTTATCATTTTATTACTGAATATTCTCTTAAAATATACGCCCTCAGATTGTAATTATGAATATGAATGATAATATTTAAATAAAAATATTTATTCATTTTTTATGTCACACTATTAAATAAATAAAATATAAATTTTACTAAAATATGTTTACTTTAATAGAGAAAACACTAGTAACACTAGTTAATTTGGCTTCTTTTATATCGAGCTATTACTCGATTATGCTTAAACATATTTTTAAAAAACATAAAATGTTAACTTTTTACTCATAATAATATAATTAATTAATTATTATTTAATATTTGAATTTTGTATAAAATTTGAATTAATATATTTATATATTATAATATTAACATATATTAATTAATATATATAATTATGCATTAATAATTTTGAAATAAATCTTTATTTAAAAAATATCATTTTTCAAAAGATTTTATCATTAATTTTTTATTAATTATAATTAAATAAATTATATAAAT
>JAQIXB010000606.1:0-15778 GCA_034697405.1 Mesoplophora pulchra | reverse complement strand
ATGTAAAAATAACTTTTTTTCTGATGAATTTACCAAAAATCGGACATTTTTAAATTTACTCTAAAAAATAAAGTTTTTTCGTTATAATTATTAAATTATTTTAAATAATTTTGAAAATTTAAATTAAAAAAATTCATCATAATTTATTATTTGGGCCGTACCCTGTTAATGTCATCGACGTCATACATAGAGATATGCGACGCAAAATCGTTAAATTTTTGGAGCCCCTGTACCGTGTGGTAGTGACATGACAAATGCGAGATGTACACAAATAACGTCAACTAAATATGTTAATTTTGTGATTATTTTTATTATTATGTCTTATTTGCCGCCATCACTGTCTTGTCATTTAGTATTAGTATTGTATATATTATTTCTTTATATTGATTTGGTTTGGTTAGGTTAGGTCTACGGAAAAACTATGGTCAGGTCAAAAAAACAAATAACAGTAAAACACGTGTTTTAATCATTCTGTGATGATATTGCTCTGTAATCAGCAATTAATTAGAGTATATAAAGTGCTAAAACAGTGATGGCCATAATCATAAAGATAACCATAAAATTAACACATTTAGTAGACGTTACTTGTGTACATCTCACATTTGTGATGTCACTATCACACGGCACAGGGGCTCCAATTTTTGTATGTCCGAATTGCCCGGATATGGTCATTATATTGGTGCACATATTACTCTGTTAAGTTATGTTTGGTTAGGTTAGGTCTACGTGTTTTTTGGTTAGGTCATAAGTGACCAAAAAGTGATCGGATTAAATGTGTCTTTTTTAAACGATTAACGGCGCATATTTCTATATATGACGTCCATGACATTAACAGGGGACTGCCCTATTATTTTATAACATTATAATTTATTAAATTTAAAAATTTGCGTATATTTATAAAAAATAACTTTTTAATTTTTTTAAAAAAATATGCAAAATTTAAAGAACGATACTGAAGCCTTCATAGACCTGATGTATAATTTCCCCGATTATAGAATCGCTTAGTGCTAAGCGGATATCGATAGGTCAGATCATAGGTCAAGTCATATATCAACGTATTTTATACATTTTCCCAATAAAAATGAATTTTTAATTAATAAAATAAAGTTTTTGCTGAATTATAAAAAATTTATTAATATTTAACATTAATATAAATGTCGTGGATATGGACATTCATTTACCATTAAATTTATTTCGGGATTTATTTCCGGATATTTACAGTGCGACCATATTTTGGTTATACCCTTAAAAATGCATTATTTTAAAATATGCCCAATTTTTGTATAAATAATTATTTTTTACCCCTCTTTTTAGAGCCGGCCTTAAAGAGCGGGCTAAACATTTTTAAAAGTTCTAAAAACAAAATCAAAAGGGAGTAAAGGAAAAGAGGACATACCATGGGGTATAAGACATTTCCCTCCGCATCAACATTCCTTACTATAAGACCGGGTCTAAAAATCGGGGTAAAAGGGTATATTAAAATTTGATTTTCGTGTTCATAAACATCATTTTATGCACAGCGTCTTTACGTATTAACAATTATGTATGCATATGCATACATTTTAAATTTATTATAATTTATTTATATGTGTCTAAGAGGTTAGGTTCAATTTAGTCCCTTACGTTGAGTCTAATCCAAAGACTTAGCCTTAGTCTAAAGCCGCGTACACACGAAGTCACTTGACTCGTATTTCTGAGCTAAAATCCAAGTGAATTGCGTTCACACGTATTTTCACAATGCCATGAAACTATCGTTTGCTTTAAGTGAAGTGTCTGTTTACGTTCACACCATTGCTTCAGCATTCACTCGCAATTTTCCTATGATTTGGTGTGTGTGAACATAGCTTAAGCATAAGAAATTAAGTAAATGTAAAGCCTTTGAAATTAATTAGAGTCTAAGTCTATAGCCTGAAACTTTCATATCACCTTAAGTCTAAAAAGTGACATAGGCTTAGGCTTAGGCTGCATTTCAGCTCAACTATGATCATAAATTAATTTTTGATTATAATTTTGAAATGAGAGATGTCACTTTAGTAATGTTTATATATGAACATATGTATATTTCATCATATAATATCATTGATATGTTTATATTTTTTAAAAAATGAAACATTAAAATAATTGAATTTAAAAAATGAATTCATTGAATCGATTGATAAATGCGCAGAGATTTTATTTCCGTTTAAATCGCATGTCATTAATGAGTAATGACATCGTTTATTATGATTCAAAACGATTTTTATCATATGAAAATGGTCACGGATTTTGGCAAAAATCACATTCAAAACCGATATTTTCGAATTTTTTAAAACAAATAAATGACACAAAAATTCAAAGTGAATATTTATTTCTAATTTTTGATTACATTTTAGACATTTATTTACATATATACAAATGTTTTCAGAGCGTTTAATGTTTATTCAGACTCAGGACACCCCAAATCCCAACAGTATTAAGTTTATTACGGGAACGCCTATACTCGAATCGGGAACGATCGATTTTCCGACGGCACTGTCCGCAGTGCACAGATCACCATTGGCAAAAGCGCTCTTTCGTATCAATGGTGTTAAATCAGTGTTTTTCGGACGCGATTTTATTACCGTTACAAAACACGACGATGATGTCGATTGGAAAGTACTTAAACCTGAAATATTTGCCACGATCATGGATTTCATATCTTCAGGTTTACCTGTAATCAATGAAACTGAACCCAATGCTGACACAGGTATAATGACCAAAATGACAATTTAATGCAATGATTGTGTTTTTTAATAAAAGAGATTAAAGACGATGATGACGAAACTGTGGCGATGATAAAAGAGCTTTTGGAAACCAGAATCAGACCGACGGTTCAGGAGGACGGTGGTGACGTCATGTTTATGGTCATTCTCTCTCTTTTCTTTCATTATTTTAATGATCATTTCAATGATCATTTTCATTTATAAAATGATTTTCGTTTTTAGGGCTTTGAAAATGGTATCGTGAAACTCAAAATGCAGGGATCGTGCACATCATGTCCGAGTTCCATCGTCACGTTAAAGAGCGGCATTCAGAATATGCTTCAGTTTTATATTCCCGAAGTTATGAGCGTGGAACAGGTCTTTGAAATCACTTTTCAATTATTTTTTAATTTTAAAATTTTATTTCAGGTCTTTGATGAAACTGACGAAATCGCAATGAAAGAATTCGCAAAATTTGAAAAAAATTTAGAGAAAAAATAAATTATAAAAATTTTTAATCATAATAATTTATAAATATAAAAGTGAAATACAAATTAACCGTTAATATTTAAATATTATAATTATAAAACAAAAATTAAGTTATTTTTTAAATATGAAAATATTATATATAATTTAAAGTTCGATGTGTCTTTGCATTATGCGTGTTTCGAGTTCATTATGCAGTTTAATCACTTTATAATTCAATTCTTTCACTTTTCTTTTCACATGTTTTTCGTCACCATTCACATCATAATTGGAATCATCTGTCATCATATCCTTTCCCTGTAATTCATCACTTTCCAATTGAATCTGAAAATATTTCAGTTTTTTAATTCGATTCTGATAATGGATCATTTCCTCTTTTAACGATTCTAATTCTTCATCAGTAAAATCCGATTCTTTTGCCAAATCCCATAACTGTTGAACTTTAGTTTCTTCGAAATCAGCATCAGTGACATTACCATTGAGTGTTTTTGTCACTTTATCCTTTAAAAGCATATAATTTTCTTTAATTTCTCTGTGTTTTTCTTTTAACGATTGATGTAAATTGTCCATTGTTTTTCCATTGATAATTTCTTCATCGTGAAGAACACGATCGATTGAATTTTCCCAATTTTCACCTCTGCTCCGATGACGGTCATTTTTTGCGTTAATATCATCGATGAGTCTATGGTAAGTATCGATTTTACTTTCGTGATGTTTAAACTCTTCTTTGAGAATGGTCAATTGTTCGTCGGTAAATGCGGCATTTTCGGCCTTTTTCCACAGTTTATCCAATTTCTTATCGCGAAATACTCTTTTATTAACATAATCATCGGAATAAATGTCCGCATTATAATCTCCGACATTATTATTGTTATTATAATCGGATTTAAAATACTGTGATAATGAATATTTATTGATAATGACATTTAATCGTTTTCTTAATTCCGCTTCTTTCAGACCGTCTCTGTCCGCACCTTCGGCTTTCATTTTCTTAAACATAAATTCATCTTTATCCTGAACCTTCAAATCGCTCATCAGACTCTTCAATTTCTGTGGTGACAGTTTCTAAATATGTCAAAAGTGAGATTAATTAATATCATTAATTTAAATGTAAAAATAAATTTATCATAAATTTAGAATGATGAATGATTACTTTTTGTGCTTTTGACCATAGCATGTTTAGCTTTAGCATTCGGAACGGTTTTTCCGTTTTATCATTCGAAAGCGTTTCACTCACATTTTGAGTCTGAACATTCGCTTTTTCTGAATATTTATTAAATGATAATGTCCCAATGATTAAACATAAATGTATAATCGTATTATATGCTAATTTCATGATTATTCTATTTTTATGTACACATAAATATCACATAAATTTATTTTATAAAATAATTAATAAATTAAACATATATACTATCATATGAATATATAAAAAATAACATATTAATTTTGAATTTTGAATGTCCTAAAATTATGTATTTTATTCTGTTATTTGTTAATAGTGATAAATATGAAATTTGAAATTAAAAATAAATGTTAATATTTTAGAATTTTGTGATTAATATTATTGTCAAATGATGTTTATATCATTATATCACAAATTATAGTAAAATGGTAAATGAATACGCCGATCCCTTTACAATGAGATTCATATCTATAAAAAGAGCAAAAAACACGTGATGTTTATAATGTATGCATTTAAAGGTCTGAACATACGTGAGTGTTCAGTGCAAATGATACGAATGTGTATATGCGGAGTGTGATATTTGAGAGATTCTAAAGGTATAAATGCATATTTTTGTAAATGTTACATATTTTAATATTTAATTACTGTTTTTTAATAATGACATATACGCATTAATAAAATATTTTTATTAAATTAAAGGCATATGTTTAGTGCATATCATCAAAAGAATTAAAAAGAAATGTCTTCAGTCGGATCACCGAAAAAACTATTTCCAAACGTCGGAAGAGCCATACCCTCACGAAGAATCTTAATCAATGATGTGAGTCAATTGCCGATGGATTATTCGACCACACCCGGGGGTACACTGTTCTCAACGACACCGGGAGGTATATACACTTTCCTTATGTATCCTTTTATTGTCTTTTATATCATTTCTTTAATTTCTTTGTCCTTTTATTACGTACACTTTATTCTCAATTTTTTATTATTAAATTAATTAAAAATACAGTACGTTCAAACGTTAGTTTTAATTACTGTTTTTTAATTAAAAATTAACATAATTTATAATTAAATTCCCATGAAAATAAAATGCAAAAATTCTCGATTTATATTTTCCTTTAAATATGTGATGTGTTAATATATACATATGCACATGACTGTGTTTACTGATCCTATGTCTGTTACACAATGATCCAAATTCAAGGCCATGCCAATGCTAACATCACTTATATTTTAACATTAATTATCTCATTTTATATACGTATATACGTATATTTAGAATTTTATATTTATCATTTTATTATAAAAATATATTAAATCTCTTTTTTTAAAATCATTTTTCACAATTTTTTTGATAAAAAATTATATCATTTTTTACATTTTTATATAATTTACAAAATAATTGTCTCTTTTATTACGCATCATAATTTAACACAAAACATATTTATATGAAACAAAAATAATTAAAACTAAAAATAAAATCATATATAATATTACATTTTTAAAAATATTTTCGTTTTTTTTGCATATCGTTTTTGTATGTAAATAAATGTTAAAAACATTTTATCTAAAAAATGCTGATCTATAATCAGGGACCAGAATCATTTACGATCGTAACTTTCTGATGCAAATGCGTAATTCACCTATGGCCAAATCACCGCCAAAAAATTTACCGTCAATTCCCGGAGTTACGGCGCCTTTAACTGGAAAAGAGAATAAACCAATTGGAAACAACAAAACTAGCACCAGTACTAGTGATACATCTACGGCTAATGATACATCTATCACTATCACTAATGATTTACCATCTGTAGTTAAACCACAAACTTCTGCAGGTGAATAATAATTCTATTTTTAAATTGTATTTTATTTCAGCGTTTAATTTTTAAATTTTTATATTAATCAATAATATTTACGCTGATATTTTATATTTGTTTTTTATTAATATTTAACATTTAAAAACAAATTACATATATTATTAGTAATATATTAGTAATTAATTTGAATTTATTTATTATATATTTAGTGTCCTCTGATGCCACCGGTGACGAACCGCAGTTTGACATGGAAATGTGATCATATCAAATCATTTGATACTTTTAAATTTTTTAAATTTTAATTCAGTATTTAATTGATACTGAATTTATTCGGATCATGATCTTTGTCAATATAATTCTATGGAAAATACAAAAAAAATCTATAATTTGCTTTTAATATGCACTTTTTTAACATGAAAAGGAAAAAGTGATAAATATATATAAACTTTAAAATGATGTTTAAATACTGCCATGATCCACACTTTTAGTTTTTTGTTTAAAATTTTCTTTTATTTTTTCTCACTTTTTATTACACCGAATTTTATGGTGCCATTTTCATAATAAATACGATACATGAATATAATATAACATATGCCAATATTCCACCATTAAAAAATGAAAGTAAAAAACAACTTTAATGGTGTTTTATTAAATAAACGAATTTATTGATGTTAAATCATAATTAACATGATTTTAATGTTAAAAATGTATTCATTATTAATAAATACAATTAATATAAATAATTAATACTGAGCTCAACAATAAAACTCTATTTCATCTAAAAATATATATTTTAAAATTACAATACATTTGTATTGTTTTTGTATATAAAAAATTTCATATAAATAATGATTATCTCTTATTATAAAACACTAATAAATTAGAAAATTATTACATTAAATTGCATTTAATAATCTTAAAAATTTAATTATAATTTAAGACATAAGCAAAATGATGCATGTATTTTAATGCATATTAAAGCGTGATTATAACTTTAATGTTAATAAATGCATTAATCAATAATTATATATTACTGAGAAGTTTATGATTAGCGCTAATCGTGCATTTTAATACGAACATGGTATGCGCATGTTTAGTTTTAAATCATTCACAATAAAAAATACAATTTGCATTAAACTTAAACTTCTTTGTAACTTATATATACACTTAAACCTCTGTGAGACGGAACCTTTATAAGATGCAAATATTTTCTATTCCCTGCACATTCCGTCTCACGGAGGTTTAAGTGTATATACATATATAATATTAAAATGCTCATTTAACAGCATATTACACGATTGCAAAGTCAATACATAAAAAAGTTTTATAAAGTTTTGGATCATACATATAAATGAACATGTTCAATGTGTGAATATATTTTGGTCATTCATTAAATGATAAAAGTAATAAAAGAATGAAAAAAGTAATGGAAAATATGAAAAAAGTAAATTATTTAAAACGAATGTGTATACATGTATATATGCATATGTACTAAGCATATGTGATAAAATGCTGGCGTTAAAAGTGAGCACGGATCGGCAGCACTAAAGCAGAAGCGTGAGTGACGTAATAGTATATGTGTATAGTGGAAGAGTGATGGCTGAAACTAGAGGTGCAACTAGAGGTGGCACACATTTTTAACATCATTATTTTATTAAAACGTACATTTATTTTGTCACAATTGAATTGAATTAAATAAATAAATAAAATAAAAGTATCGACAGAAAAGTGTATGTGTAATCGATTGTATGAGTGTCAATGTGGAGTATATGATGCCCGATTCAGGGGGTGATGAGAGTCAAAAGAGTGATACAAATGTGATCCTCAGACATACAAAAGGTGAACATAGAGGAAGTGAACAGCATAATAATGGTGAGACACACACGAACAGCGCCAATACAATACAAACATCGAATACATCGCCCAAACTAATGGCAGAGTTATTTGAGTCCGAAGATGACGATAATTCAGAGGTAAATTAACATTATGTGCATTTAAATCCGTTCTCAATATTGTGCATGCATTTTCTTTTCTCACATTATGTGTGTGTATGTGTGTGTATTGAATAATATGAGTGTTGCTTTAGTGTGTGATTCAATATGAGGGCGCCTCAAATGAGTGTTTCTTTTTCGGGGATATATTAAAATATATTTATATACATACGTTT
Source organism: Mesoplophora pulchra (assembly GCA_034697405.1). Classification (NCBI taxonomy): domain Eukaryota; kingdom Metazoa; phylum Arthropoda; class Arachnida; order Sarcoptiformes; family Mesoplophoridae; genus Mesoplophora; species Mesoplophora pulchra. The sequence goes on along the minus strand of JAQIXB010000606.1, from coordinate 7,402 downwards.
TCGCTCTTTTTTCATTCCCATACAATGGTCGTTCAATGGCCCGACCCATACATTTACATTAATGAATGAATTATGATATTTATTAAAAATGAACGTTTTCAATATTATGCATCCATATTCTGCGTATATTCACATATGAATGTCGATTAATTATATTAAATGCTATGATATTCCATTTTTTTCTCTGACGTATGTTTTTAGTAAAAGAATATGCCTCAAAATACGATTAAATGCTTTTTGTTTATGACATTTTTTACATTTTTTCACCATTATTTAATTATAACATCATTGTTAATCACATTTAAGTGATTCGCATTACAATTAAATTACATATTATCGTAAACTAAAGGTAATTACAAAAGAAATGTTTCATAATAAAAAGTAATGCTTAGAAAATGTGCACATTTCTTAATTATTATGGAATATAATGTATTAATAAATGAATATTATTACCGATGAACAATAGTGTCATATATTAAAGATAACGATTGAAAAGAGAGCAGAGTTAAAGTGTGACCCTATCTCTTCCTCATGGATAAGTTCAAAGCATAGTATACATATGTATTGTATGTGAAAGCATAGTAATGCTTCTTTTTGGACCTTTTCTCTCATAGTCTCTCATAGCACCATAAACAAGTCTTAGAGTGTGTGTTCTTTAAAAGAATGGGCACATATATGCACGTACCATAATGATGATGATCCATAATGCATTTGTGTTTTGTGTTCACCTGAATTATGCCGTCATACCACTATCAGCTATTCCCAAACATTTCTTTTAAAAACGTAAATATCTCTATACATTCATATAATTGTTTTTAAAAACATTTTTTTAATAAATAATTTTTTAAAATTTCAATTTATTATTAAACGCTAAAATCTATTAATAAATGTGTCGATTATTTTTTAACTTTTAATTTACGCATAAATTAAATATGTGTTAATATTAAATTACATAATATATTTGCATATTAATTATTAATATAATATATATATATCAATAACTGAATAATTGAATATGGAATATTTGTCCTTAGCAATGAGGAAGAGCTTTTTTCAAATAAATATTAATATGTATATATTTTGTTTATATGTGAATATAATGGGCTCAAATTTAAACGCTTAAGTAATAGTAATAGTAATATTTCACAATAAATAGCATATTTTAGTTGATTATGATGCCATACATATTTCATTGACGTGTTATACGGTCCGTTTACGGGCGGACAATTAAAGCGGCGCATTATAAGCGTTATGATAAAGTTATAGTATACTTTAGTTTATAATATAATAAATGATCACGCATTTAGGTTGAGTCATTTACATTGGACGAAGAACCAGTTCTGGACACATCGAAGTTTCTATTATCAGCCGATAATACAGGTATGTTATAATGGGTTATTATTAAACACTATTCCATTATATTATCTTAGTGCTCACCCCTTTACTCTCTTTAAAAAGCATTAAAATACGTATTTTATTGATTTATATTTATTTCAATGAATAGGTATTCATCACATTAGAGATACTCCTGAAATTGATCCTGAATCAAGAGCCAAATTGGAAGCTCTGCTCGAAGCTGCAGGTATTTACTATCTCTTTATTATTAAGTCATTTGACGCTCATAAAAGTGATGCAATTTATGTTTATAATGATTGTCATACATTGTTTTAGCCTATGATAAGCATCTGATTGATCCGGATTTACTTCGGAGGTTAACATCGTCCGTGAGTTGTGCATTGGATGAGGCCGCTGCGGCATTAGCAAAAATGAGGATAAACGATGCGCCTCTTTCGTCGATATCGCCATTGACATCGACAAATGTGATTCATAAACAGGAAATGAATGATAATTCAGCGCATATCGACAGTTCCATTATTTTAAACGACAGATTTAACATAAATGAGATGACAGAGGACGGTGAAAGTTTCTTATCTTTGGCGTGTTCTTCGGGACGCTATGATTTGGCCGAACAATTACTAAAAGTCGCACGTGTTAATGTTGAGGATCGCGGTTTAAAGGACACGACGCCATTAATGGAGGCATCAATTGCGGGTCACGCTGATATCGTTAAACTTCTATTAGATCATGGTGCTGAAGTGAATGCACAAACATCTCAGAGTAACACTCCATTGATGTATGCATGTGCTAGTGGACATGTCGAAGTTGTGAAACTTCTACTTAAAGCAGGAGCTAATGTCGAAGATCACAACGAAAACGGTCATACTGCATTAATGGAAGCAGCCAGTGCAGGACACGTGGAAGTGGCCAAAATACTAGTTGAACATGGAGCGAGTATCAATACTCATTCCAATGAATTTAAAGAATCTGCGTTAACATTAGCATGTTATAAGGGTCATTTAGAAATGGTGCGCTTTTTATTAGATGCGGGTGCGGATCAGGAACACAAAACTGACGAAATGCATACCGCACTAATGGAAGCGTCAATGGACGGTCATGTGGAAGTTGCACGGCTTCTCCTTGACTCAGGTGCTCAGGTGAATATGCCTGTAGATAGCTTTGAATCACCTCTGACCCTCGCTGCATGCGGAGGTCACGTTGAATTGGCTATGCTGTTACTCGAACGCGGGGCCAATATCGAGGAAGTAAACGATGAGGGATATACGCCCCTAATGGAAGCAGCACGTGAGGGTCATGAAGAGATGGTCGCACTGTTGTTAAGTCAGGGTGCGGACATCAACGCTCAAACGGAAGAAACTCAAGAAACTGCTTTGACATTAGCGTGTTGCGGGGGGTTTATCGATGTCGCGGATTTCCTAATAAAAGCGGGTGCTGATATAGAGTTAGGTGCAAATACACCACTGATGGAAGCAGCTCAGGAGGGACACTTAGACTTAGTGAGACATCTGATTAGTGCGGGTGCTAATGTTCATGCAAAAACTACTTCAGGTGACACTTCGTTAATGTACGCGTGTGAGAATGGTCACACGGACGTAGCGGAATTGCTTTTAGATGCGGGTGCTGACATCGAACATGAGGCAGAGGGCGGTCGAACGCCTCTCATGAAAGCAGCACGTGCGGGACATCTCTGTACGGTTCAATTCCTTATTAATCGGGGTGCGAATGTCAATAAAGTGACCACAAACAATGATCACACACCTTTATCTTTATCATGTGCCGGTGGTCATTTGGCTGTTGTGGAGTTACTTTTAGCTCATAATGCTGACCCCACACATCGTCTTAAAGATAATTCAACTATGCTCATCGAAGCTGCTAAAGGGGGACATACAACAGTCGTTCAGCTGTTAATTGATTTTCCCTCAGCACTCCCATCAATTGACGTCTCTCAATTGACCACAACAGAAGAAACGACGATAGTCCCACCGCGTGTTCCCACACATGGTCTTCAATCTGAAGATCCTTCCACTAAAGTACACTCTCCTGCATCTGCAATTACAAATCAGGGAAAAACTACCGTTGTCCAAAAGACACCGGCAAAAAAATCGTCCATTACTAACAAAGACCCTGTAAATACAGCATTATCTAACACCATCATTTCTAATAAAAAATCAGAAAAAGACACGGATGGACATGTAATAACGAAATCACGCGGCACCAAAACTTTAGAGCGAAGTTTATCAGACAGTGGCACATCACTGTTTTCATCCGCAGCATGTCTTTCGACATCCGAAGCATCGACGTTTTCGAATGTGGCGGCTGCGGCCGTCGATGAACTCGAAAGGGTTCAGGCACAATGGCAGCAGCAATTGCTTCAGTGTTATCAGGCATCACTCTCAGGCACGTCTCAGGCCAATTCGGGTGATATCAGCAATTCTAATATCCCATCGTGTATCGATATGACCAAACTTCAGAAACAACTAAAGATCGGTGAAAGTCCTTTTCAGACATCATCCTCTACAACAATACTTCAATCGTCTGTGTCAAATGATTCAAATGCAACAATTGTGAATACATCAACTAGCACTAGCACTAATGCTGTGTCTTCGGCGTTCACAACGCCGATATGTTCGAATACAACAGCTCCATCCCTACCAACGCCGCCAATAAATAGAAGACTCAGATCGAATAGCAAATCAAAGAATTCGACATTAAAGCATTTACAGCATCATACAACAGTTGCCTCAAAATCAGTTTCTTCACAATCAATATCGTCCGAAGAAATCGAATCATTGAATTTAAAAAATGCGGTAAATCTCGAAGCAGCTTTAGAACAAAGTGCTATTACCACAGCGGTAAATCAGACACAATCTCTGTTACAACAGCAGCAATTGATCCTTTCGGAATTGGCTCAAAACCCCGCGACACTGCAGTTTCTTCAGGCAGCAGCTTCTAACATAAAAATCGATGCATCACTTCCTCTGTGGCGTTTATTCGATTCTAATAATCAACAGACATCTCAACAGACGACCACGACTGTCCAAACGAATATCACGTCTGCACCTTCGGTCAGTACCACAGCCACGATCACAACACAATCTTCAGGTACAGTGGTATCTGATTATGCCCGTGGCTACGCAATGGGAAGAAAAGCATATGCCGCTATAAAAGAAAATAAATCAAATAAATCCTTAAAAAGTGTTAGTGTATTGAGCCATTTTCAGCAAAATTTATCACAACAAAACATTGGCACATCACAGCCTCAATCGGTAAATCAATTATCGAAAAATGCAGCATTTTATTCGTCGATTGCCAATGACCAAACAATTCAATTAATGAAAAGTCAAATGACAGCGTCGTCATCCGCGTCCACTCAAACTGATGCCCCATCGGCGATTCAACAAATTTCAGCACTGTCATGTCCATCGGCAGTGCCAAATACACTATCGGGAGGTACGATGCCATTTATTAATACCTCAGTTCCAACGACAAACTCTGGAGGATTATTTTCAATCGGAGCGCCCGCATTTCCTGTTCCTCTAACGCTAACACCCGCATCGACCACGAATTCGAACAGAACCATCATTTCCACGATAATACCATATCCTGTGAGTCTCGAGGATGGATCCAATTCCATCATTGTTTCGCAATCGAACGTCTCTGCTGATAATACTGGAGCCGGTAATTAAATACTAACTTTAGAATCACGAATTTTAATTAATTTTTTATTATTTTACTTTACTTTAGAATTAAATATTCAGAATGTTCAGAACACATTAGCGAATGCGTCGACAAACACCATATCGACATCGTGTATCGATTCTTCGAATTTTATAGTTCCAAATTCATTGACGAATATGTTTACGAATACATTGTCTCCGGCCTCAGGTTTCGAATCTTTGACTTTTCCATCAGTAACTGCCTCAAGTGTTTTATCGACATCATTGACACAATCGACGGCTTTGAATTTCTCAACGCTCACTTCAAACATGACGTTTCCAAATCTGCCCATTAATAACACAGCATCTTCAGAACAATTAAATACAACATCTATGGTCAATAATATACAGCAAATGGAAGTGCCTATTACTTCAACGAAAGTGGATACCACTGTAACATCGACGTCTAACAATACGAACATCCCATCGCCTCCCCCATGGTATCCGCCCATTGATTTGGATTCACAAACGGACAGTAATCATGACACTGCTTTAACATTGGCATGTGCGGGCGGACATGAGGATTTAGTGTCTCTGTTAATAAGTAGAGGTGCCGAAATGGAACACCGCGATAAAAAGGGATTCACCCCTTTAATGCTCGCGGCCACAGCGGGTCATGCAAATGTCGTTGAAATACTATTAAATAATGGTTCCGAAATGGAAGCACAATCAGAACGTACCAAAGATACTGCATTATCATTGGCATGTTCCAGCGGAAGGTACGAAGTCGTGGAGATACTGTTAATGCGCGGTGCTAATAAAGAACATCGAAATGTATCCGATTATACTCCTCTGAGTCTCGCTGCTTCCGGTGGTTATGTTAACATTATAAAATTATTGTTAAATAATGGCGCAGAAATAAATTCTCGGACCGGTTCCAAATTAGGAATTTCGCCCCTTATGTTAGCAGCGATGAACGGTCATGCCGCAACTGTTAAGTTACTTTTAGACATGGGAAGTGATATAAACGCTCAGATTGAAACGAATCGAAATACGGCTTTAACATTGGCATGTTTTCAGGGCCGATGTGATGTCGTGAGTCTTCTTTTAGATCGAAAAGCTAATGTCGAACACAGAGCTAAAACGGGCCTCACGCCTCTTATGGAAGCAGCATCGGGCGGTTATGTTGAGGTCGGACGTGTTTTGCTCGATAAAAGTGCTGATGTAAATGCCCCGCCTGTTCCTTCATCACGTGATACCGCCCTTACAATAGCCGCGGATAAAGGTCATTATAGATTTGTTGAGCTGTTATTATCACGCGGTGCAGCGGTCGATGTAAAAAATAAAAAGGGAAATTCACCACTATGGTTAGCGTGTAATGGCGGTCATTTGGATGTGGTTCAATTGCTAGTTAATGCGGGATGTGATATTGATTCTCAGGACAATAGAAAAGTGTCATGTTTAATGGCAGCATTTCGTAAGGGACATGTAAAGGTTGTCAAATGGATGGTCAAACATGTCAATCAATTTCCTTCAGATCAGGAAATGGCGCGATATATTGCATTAATCAATGACAAAGAACTATTGAAAAAGTGTAATCAGTGTGCCGAAATACTGAAACAGGCTAAAGAGCGACAGGCCGCTGAAGCAAACAAAAATGCAACAATACTTTTGGAAGAAATTGACATGGAACGGTCACGTGAGGAAAGCAGAAAAGCCGCTGCCGCCCGAAGGAGGGAAAGAAAACGCATGAAGAAAAAGGAAAAACAGGAACTTATTAAAGCCAATAAATTAAGCGACAAAAAAGACGATCCTTTGAAAAACTCTAAAACAAAAGAAACGAATGATTCCAAACAAATCGATGACGATGAAGATGTGGAAGAAGATGATGATTTAGATGAAGACGCAGAAAATGATGATTCTAACGATGAAGACGATGATGAAGAAAACGAACAAATCACTAACGTTAACGTTATTAATGAAACCCAAAGTCATTTAAAAGATGCAAAACAAAAGCACAATCAAAATGTGAAAATTATTAATCAGTCACAAAAGGAACAATCAAATATTAAGAAAAAAGAGAACGAAAAAAATAAAAAACAAAATCAGTTACAAAATGTTAATGTTAAGAAAAAAGAGTTACAAATGAACAATCAGCAGAATGTTAAAAGCAAAAAGAGGGATGAGTCTTTATCTGACTCTAACACTGCTCCAAAAACATCGCCCGCAGCATCATCAGCAAATTCAAAAGCATCTGAATCTATTTCTTCGAAATCGTCTTCACCCGTTTCTGTGATACGTGATAATAGAAATCTAAAATCAGAAAAAGAAAACGCCGCGAATATTAACAAAAGTGACACTATGTGAGTATTTAAATATTAAAATAT
>JAQIXB010000605.1:0-15779 GCA_034697405.1 Mesoplophora pulchra | reverse complement strand
TTATATGTGACATTAATATTATTTAATAAATTTATTAAAAAATAAAATCTAAAAATATATTAAAAATGTCATCATAAAATAGTATTATATTATCTGAGCCCAAAAAAGGATCGCATTAAAAATACAAAAATTAAATCATTTTTAAATATTAAATAAAAGGTATGTATTTATGTATTTATATATTTATATATATATAAATATTATATAAAAACATCGATTTAAGGATATGATAAATGAAAAAATTAATATGTAATTATTTAATGTTTAATTAAAAAATAAATAAAAATATACATAATAAGAGATGTGTGTTATCGAATGGGATCATCGCAATATTTTTATCATATAAATATGCGTTAAATAATATTTAAGAAAAATGATTTTTAAACTTTTATTTTCAGATAAACTATAAAATGGAAACTTTTAAAAGTTTAACATTTTATGATTATTTCATTTTCGGATTAATGCTTTTATTTTCAGGTATTTTATGATTTTTATTAAATTAATAATAAATAATTTACCCTTTAAATGAATACATTTTTACCTCAATGTATAAGCATCATTTAGTAGAATTGAGTTTAATTTATGAATGATTAATATAAACGAATAATTTATTCACTCACACCATAAGTCTATACAAAACATAAATGTTAACTATGATTTAATAGCGTTAATTGGCGTATACTATCGTTTTACGGGCGGACGTCAGAGCACCACGAATGAGTACCTTTTCGGAGATCGGAAAATGTCCATTTTTCCCGTTTCATTCTCATTAATGGCGTCATTTATGTCCGCCATAACCTTATTGGGGGTACCGTCAGAAATGTACATTTACGGTACACAATTTGTGGCCATTAATATATCATATATAATCGGTACACCGATCGCGGCATACATTTTTTTGCCCGTTTTTTACCGAATGAAATGTATCAGCGTATATGAGGTGAGTCTATGGTTAATTCCATTGTATTTTAAACGATGATTTATACTCATTTAGTATCTCGAATTACGCTTTAATAGAACCGTTCGTATTACAGCATCCTCAGTATACATGTTACAAATGATTCTTTATATGGGCATAGTATTGTATGCTCCGGCATTGGCACTCAGTGCTGTCACGGGCATTAGTAAATGGGCATCGATATTATCCGTCGGATTTATATGCACTCTCTATTGTACCATCGGTGGTATTAAAGCAATATTATGGACCGATGTATTTCAATCGATTTTAATGATATCCGCCATGTTATTAATCATATTTAAAGGCACATACGATATCGGAGGTGTTAATGAGGTTTGGATCAGAGCTTCGAATAGTGAAAGACTTAACTTTTTTAAGTATATTTTTCTTTAAATTTTAAAAATTTTAATTTATTTTCAAAATGATTTTAGTGTTGATTTTGACCCTACCGTAAGACATAGTTTCTGGAATCTGACTTTTGGGGGAATATTTATTTATGTATCAATATATGGCGTAAATCAGACTCAAATACAGCGCTTAATGACAGTTAAGAATTTAAAACATTCACAAATGTATGTGATGATTTTATAAATTTATTAAAAATTAAAATGAAATAATTTTAGATCATTGTTCATCAGTTGGATAATGACATCATTTCTTTCATTAATAACATGTACATCCGGAATTGTGATATTTGCCTATTTTTGGAAATGCGATCCAATCCTAAATAAAGAAATCTCAAAGAATGATCAATTAGTACCATACTTTGTAATGAAATCTCTGTCGGAATTTCCGGGTCTCTGCGGTTTATTTATCGCCGGTATATTCAGCGGTTCACTTTCTACAGTATCATCATTTGTTAATTCATTAGCTGCTGTTACTTTAGAGGATTTTATAAATCCAATATGTTTTAGGGGCAGATATGTAAATGACACAAAACGTACTATGATCTCGAAAATTTTAGTATTTATTTTTGGGTCACTCTGTATTGGACTTACATATGCCGCCGAACAAATGACAGGCGTATTACAGGCATCTTTAACCATATTCGGTATCGTCGGAGGACCTTTGTTAATGCTCTTTACTGTTGGAATGTGTTTTCGATTTACTAACTCTTTCGGTGCATTCTTTGCTTTTATTTTAAGCCTTTTATTTGGTTTTTGGATGGGTTTTGGCGCCATTATCAATGCACCGCCGCCATTGCAATTACCACGATCTTTAGAGTCATGTGCTATTAACGAAACTCTTAAATTCAATAGCACTGTGTCTGCAGTACTATCTCATGATAGTACCTTTGTCCATGAAAATGTTTGGTTTATTTACCGAATATCATACATGTGGTACTGTGCATTAACATGGTTAATCGGTGTGATACTAGCATTAGTTATTAGTTTAATTACAGGTGGAAATAGCAAAGATATTGACGAAAATCTATTCACGCCTTTAATTCAACGTAAGGACATATCTGCGAAACAAATTCATGTGAGAATAGTACACATTAATAATTATTATAATAAAATAAATATTTATATTATTTTTTAGGTACAAAAAGAAACGTATCCATTAACATGATCATATTTTAACTAAAAATTTATATTTAAAATATTTTACCATTATTTAAGTATTCTTTAAATTATTGTTTTTTAAATTTTATTTTTATTAAAATCGATATATTTTATTTTTCATTAAAATAAATATAATTATAAATTATATTTTTACGAATCATAAATTTGAAACGACAAAAATTTAAAATAAATAAAATTATAAAATGATTCACAAATGAAAGTTAAAAATTTTTTGGTATTTCAATACCATAATAAAATAAAAAATCATAATAATTAAATATATATATTTATATAATTAAAATATAATTTAAAAGATTTTGAAAAATGCTTTAAAAATTAAAAGTGACCTCTGAATGTTTAAAATCAATAAACGGATTATTTGAGGATTGAGATTCATCCATAATATTGTCACAATCATCGGATGATGATGATCCGTATGATTCGATGAATCGTGACGCATTAAGAGATATGTCGGCATTGGGATGCTGCTGAAGTGCGTCAATACGATCGCACGCATTTGAATTTAAACACTTTTCAAAGGCCTTTGACCTTTGACCCAACATTGTGGCTTTATTCATGAGATTTGTGTATATTTTAAGTGCCGCATCGATAATGAGTGCATCGTGTGACGATAGCATTATATTCATTGCGTCAAAAATGTCGAAATTTTCTATCGCATTATTTAAGTTTAAAATATACATTAATTGTTCATTCGATCCTTTGATTGTGATGTTTAAAAACACAAATGTCACTTCACATTGAGTTTTATAATCCCCAAAATATAATAACTCAATTAATGGCGGAATAAGATTATTATCGATCATCGATTGAATATGAGCACTGCTTTCAGCTGTAATATTTGATAATGTAAATGCGACCTCACGCTGTATTGTTGTGTCTCTGTGAAGCAAAAGATCGGGGAATTTCTTAAATATATCCCATTGAATTAGCATATGTGCGTATTTTCCATCACATGTTATTATATTACCGATGATTTCAATGGAATTACGTACAATTTCATGGTTCGATGATGATAATAAATTAATGATAATCAATGGTAATTCATTATCGGACATTATTAAATGAGCGATTCGCTGATGTATCACATCATTAGATAATGAATTATTTGACGATAATGGTAATGACGGTCCAAAAGTGGCATTTTTTAGTATTCTCAATCCATTGGCGATCACTTTCTCATCACCGTCATAATTAAGAAATTTTAATATGAAATTTGAAAATGACTCAATGATCGTTAATGTGATATTATCATTCGAAATGCACATACACGATAATGCCCATGTTATGGCGCGGATTACATTATTATTCATTTTAGAATTTTCCAAAATATTTGTGTTTCCATTTCCGGTATTTACAGTAAATGCTGTGATTTCCTTTTGAAGTGTGTTAAACAATACCATAAGTATATTGTTCTGAAATAACAATTCTCTGAAATCATTATATAATGAGATATTCAATAATAATAGAATTGTCTGTTCGATAATGCCACGATCATCATGAGAAAGAAATGATATTAAATGACGTATAAAATGATGCTTTTCATTGACATTAATAAAATGATCGCATTTTTCATTCGATAATTGTACCATTAACGCAATGGTCTCATATATTGTGACTGAAGAATTCTGAAGACGAAAGAGCGATCGGAAGAGAATCGATAAAATATCAGGTGATAATAGATAATCGACGACTGAATTATAATCTATATCATTGAGATTATGATTTTCATTTCTTAAGAGACAACGCGCGTCTTTAATAAACTGAACGGGAATTTCACGTCCGTCATGAGCTTTGATTTCACTGATGATTTCATGAATGGTGTGTGATGGTGATTCGAACGGTACTGTCAAATGAGTGTCGTAAAACCATTCCTCAACGGTAAAGCTCTCATTATCCATATTCCGCCTCTTTTCGGAGAAATCATATTTCCGCTGTTTTCTTAACTCTATGGTCGTTTCATTTCTCCGGCGCCGCAATTCCTTTATATATACATTTTTTATTATTAAAAAATTAAAATTTTATATATATTTTGTAAATACAGAATCAAAAACAAATATAATGTATTAATATATACATAAATATATAATTCTACATTCTGTTTATTGCTATACTTTTATAACTATAATGTAACATCTTATAACTGTTATGTAAATATACACATCGTGACAAAAATTTAGAGACACGGTTTTTTGCCCGTGAATTGAAAATTTTATCAGAAAAAATGGAAATTTCCATAGAGTTACATGTTAATTTTTTGACCATTTTATTCGATAAAATCATCAACTTTTAAATATGATATAATACTTAAAAGAATTTAAAATTTAGATTTAAACACAATTAACTCTTTATAATCCATTATATCATGCACCGCAATATATAAGTGTCTCTAAACTTTTGTCGCGCTTTGAAAGTGTGGTAATTTTTAAAAATTAAATTACAAAAAATTATTAAATTATATTTAAAGTTTTAATATTATTTTAATAAAATAAATATAAATATAAATAAAGTGCAATTTAACATATAACTGAATTGAATTGAATATATATTAAAACCGCAGTGACCAGACACGGGCAAAAAACCCGTGTCTCTAAATTTTTGTCACGATGTGTATTAATTAATATATTTATTTATTTATTTATTAAATGTAAAAATACATACATCCGTTGTTTTATCCTTATTCTTTAGCGATGAATAAATGGTATAATATTTTGAATCCATTGTTTTATATGATGAATCAATTTATTAATATAATTATTTAATTATATCATTATCATCTGTAATTAAATTAATGATTTTTAAATATAAAATTTTCTTAAAAATAAAGAACAAAAATGAGAAAAACTTTAAAATGTTACATTTACAGAGATACTTTCAGGATATGGGCATTTATAAACACTAAAGAATTAGTGTCATTTATGTTAAGTCTATGATCTCAGATGACATTAACCATTGGGCCTTAAAATTTATTTCATTTGACCTTTGGCTTTATAAAGGGAATGACCTCAAAAAAGCCTTTTATTACTCTATACCATTGCCATAAACATAACATACCTTTGACTATGAACTTTCACCGCGAATTTATGTGTAATAAAATAATTTAAATTTAAATATAATTTAATTTTCGATGAAAAAAGAATCATAAAAATTTGCATTTTTATTAATTTATATTTAAATTTTACATTATTTAACGCGAATATTAACATTTTAATGTTTTTCATAAAAATAATTTTTTAAAAAATTATAATTTTTTATATTTAAATAAATCATTAAAATATATAATATAAAATAATAATCATATATTATTAAATATTAAATTCTTTTGTTTAAAATATGCATTTTTATTTTGACATTTAAATTATGACATTTATATTGACATTAAAATGTATTTTAAAAATTAAATGTCCATATACATGTATATATGATTATAAATGATTTAAATAATAAATTCGAATTTATAACACAGACCTTTACATATGTAATGCCATACCTTTAATTAATGATGAATCAATTTTAAAATATAAAATGATTTTAAAAATATAATTAAAACTGAAAACACTAAAATCATATAATGAATAAAATAATAATTAAAATATTTTAATGCGTAATATTAGAAAATGATAAAAAAATCGGATTCATTATTATATTTATATTATGGGTTTATGTATCAATGCATTTTCATAATTAAGGATTAAATTTGTGATAAAATATGTAAAACATTATCTCATATTTTAAAAATTTCCATCATTTGTAAATATGTGTTATTACGTTATTGTTACAAATAATGTCATAATAAATGCAAAATCTAAAGGCAGTGTCTATAATCCGTTTGTTGATTGGCCGAAGATGAAAGTGTCATTCATTCCCATTCATTCACGTGTCTAAATACATAAATGTATTATTTTATAATATCCTAAAATATCAATTTTATTTTATGAATAATTTTATTTTATTTCATTATTATTTGATTTTAAAAAACGAAAAATTAACATCGTTAATGATTTGATAATTATTTTAATAATAAATAAAAGTAATTTATTTATTTATATTTTAAATATTAATATATAATATATATATATATATATATATATATATATTATAAAGAGAATGTCACAATCGGTGATTGAACATTTAGAATCATGTGCGCGTCTCCTTTTGGTATGCATAATGCTTTTATCATTTATTTATCATTCTTTTACCTCACATAAGATTAAGACCTTATATCTCGAGGAATCCATTTATTCCTTTGTTTTTCCATACATTAACAAAAGCATTCATTATATAAACACAATGTAATGAATGTAAATAAAACATGACATTGAATCTAAGAATGTATAAAAATGGCTTTTATTTGAATATTGTTAATAATGATATAATTGCGAATGTATTAATTTAGGCACCGCCGGAGTGTGTGACGAATGAGGAGCGTAATCGCGCTCAATCGGTGTTTTTGGATTTCCAAAGGACGAAGTGTCCGTTTGATTTATGCCGATCGATATTAGAGACATCGAACGTGGCGTTTGTTCAGTTTCAAGCGGGATGCTGTCTTAAGAACGGTGTCATCCGCGATTGGACGGCTCTGAACGAAGATCAAAGAAAAATGCTTTTGAGTTATATCAATGAATACGTTAATTCACATCAATTAGAGGCGTATGTGAGGGAAGTGCTGTTATTAGTGTGCGCCATTATCTTAAAGCGTATAGCCATAGATGAAGGGAATGACTCTTCGACCTTAGCACAGATATTGACGTTTTTGTTTGAAACGATTGCAAATTCGGGGTCAACGGTAATATCGCGTATCGTGGCGTGTTCTTCGATATCATCGCTTTTAAATGAGTATTCATCATCGACGCGCGCGTCTGATTTCGGCCTTCCGTGGGCCACGCATTTGAGGGCCAAAAAAAAGTTCGAAAATACTCATTTAAAAGCTATATTCAAATGCATTGTCGATGCGTTAATGGGCCATTTTCGTATTCCCGAAGAGAATCGTAACATGGAATGGGTTTCATTATCGGGACGATTATTGTGCATATGTGACTTCATACTGTCATGGAATTTCGATGTCATAACAATATTCTCATCACAATATGCTAAACATGTGGATTCAATTGAAAACCCGATTCTTCAGCCATCCATTGATTGGAAAGAGATCATTTTAGACGCAAATGTCATTTCGATATTCTTTGAAATGCATCATCACGTGAGAGTCGTAAACGATGAGAAAATGATACATCATTCGTTACAATGTTTAAATCAACTCTCATCATTGAATGGATCGATAATTCTTAACGCAGAAAATCGCTTAAAATTCATGGACACAGTTATTAGCGGTGTCATTAACTTAGTAAATGGCATATGTAATACAATACGTAATCAGGAAATAGGTCCATTGACATCGATTATCAATAGAATATGCGTGCGTCTTCAGTGTCGTGATCAAATAACGTATATTCCGACGGAGAAATTAAAGTCATTCTTTGAAATGATGGCACAGATCACATGTAAACTATTAATTGATTCACTTAATAATGATGACTGTGAACTCTTTGATCAGTATAAAATCGCCATCGATAATGTACTAAATGCATGGATGATCATAATCAGCACTTTGGAAAGAGTGATCGAAGGACGACGTGATGAGGTCGATGCCGGACCCAATGTACAGCGAAACCCCGAAATTATTAAATTGGAATCATTAGCATTATATACACGACCGATATTCGAAGCATTTTTAAGGATTCATTTGAATCAACCCGAAGGTGTTCGGAAACCATCCTTAGAACCGGAGGAAGACATTCAAGAGTTTGAAGATGATGACATCATCATATACTATGAACAGCTCAATGCTATTGGATGCTTATCACGTATCGATACGGCACATTCTGTCAATTGTCTCATCCAAATACTATCATTGAGAATTACACAGCTTCAGGCGTGTTTAGAGCGAGAAAATACTAACATATTAAAAGACAAATCTTTGGAATGGATTAATCTCAATGAAGACATTCATTGGTTAATAATGATCTCATCATGGGTACTGACACAGGCCAATATGGGGGAACGTGAAATAATTCCATCGCAGATAATGACATTGTCAATTGAATCGCATTCTGATCTCAGTCAAACTCTTATGGCATTACAAAATTGTGACGCATCCAATGCTAACATTGATCCTGTCATTCGTTTGATAATATTATTGTTCAAAATATGTTCGATCGAAAAGATTCTCTGCGAATCGGGAATGAACCATTGGATCAGTCCTCAGGTGTCACTCTCTTTGACTCTATTCATTTCACGATTCGCGTCATCGTATCTTTTGCCGTATGAAAATGATTATAATGAAATGAGTATGACATTAAATTCGTGTTTCGGTCGCGATTCTCATTATGCAACACAAACACTTAACTTTATTGTCGATCATATTATAGTTAAATTACTCCTTTGGCAGAGTGAAAGTCAAGTAACTGATGAATCATCTTTGACATTAGTACATTTCGTGAAAAACTGTCCCGAACGATGTAAAGCATTATCCAATTGTGTTAATATGAGTAAATTAATTGAAAAACATGCACGTAATGAGCTACAAAATCTATCAATGACCACACGAAGAAACATTTATCAGGTTTTTGTGTATATTGCTACACATAAACACGACATTTATGATCAAATATTTGTCCCTTTACGTGAACGCTATAGACAAATACAATCGGCCATTGAAAACCGACAAAACAATGATAATATACGTACGGCTATAATTGAACTCTGCGAATGTTTAGAGGGAATAGCGAATGGTACTAACGCTGCTAATATTAACATAATATGGCCAAATATGTTATCGCACATATTTCACGATTTATCACGCATTTTGGTCGTATTTCATAATTACAGTGATGTCGTAATTTCGATATTACAATTATTGGCACAAATGGCAAATCGTATTCTTTGCTATTTAAGTGACAATGATACCATCGTATTCTATAACTGTTCCATAACAATACTAAATGAATATGCAAAACATAATTGTGGTAAATTATCACGTGAAGACACTGACGAAGAAACGTATAATGACATATTAATCATATTGAATTTCCTCAATGATTTAGCGGCTAAAGATTTCATTGAATGGTTCCCTGAGATATCATCACCGGAATCAGATAATAGTACGATTAACGCAACTCAGGTCGTGTTCATAGGCCTCAATATCATCATGCCATTAATGAGCGCACATTTATTAGAGTTTCCAAAGTTATGTCAAAGTTATTATAAGTTAATTGTGTTTTTGTGCGAAGACCCCGATCGTCTTCAGGGACTTCCCGACAGACTCATGCATTCCATAATGCAAAGCGTTCAATTGGCTCTTAAATCCACGTAATTATACTCTCTTTATATTTATATATTTATAATATCATTAACATTTGAATCTATTATTTATTTACATTATCAAAAGATATATACATTTTTAAAAAAAAATTATTTAAATCTTTTCACAAAATGTAGAAATTTTATATTTTTTATATTTATTTTTTACATTACACTAAAATGCCGTAATATTAAAATGATTGTGGCGAAAGCTAAAGTTTACAATGATGGAAATTACTATAATGACGATTATTATTACTGTGAATGTATATTTATTTTTCTAATTAAATACATAAATTAATTAATTGAATATAAATATTAATCATATTAAAAAATACAAAAATTATATAATTTATAGTTTACTATAATAACATATCTTTAGCATTGATTTATATTAATATGCTTTTATATCTTCATTTACTATAATGAATTATTTACTATAACGAATTTTACTATAAAAGCACGGAAAAAATTTAGCATAAGTGTCTATATGAATTATAATTGATTTTTAGCATTTGTTTACTAAAATGGAATTTTACTATAAAAGCACTTTAGTATACAGTGATTCTAATCTAAAGTGTATTTTCCATTAATGATAATAAATATTAATAATGATAAATACGAACATATTTCAATATAAATTAAAAATTAAAAAATTATTAAAATGTAAACATAAACACGTGCAAAGCACATGAGAATACGTCACTCTTTAATACTACGAATTTATACTGAAATATGTTCGTCATTATTGTCTATTATATGATTAATGGAAATTTATTAAATGATAAATGAAAAAAGAAGCCTTTAATTTAAAATGAATTTAATTAATATTAATTAATTAATAGATTTGGGAATGAAATAAAAAGCAATTGTTTAACGATGCTTTCGATATTGGGGGGTCACGCAATGAGGGAACCGAATAAGTTTCAGACGATAGTACGTCTTTTGGAACCATTTCTTAATTTAATCTTTGAGTTTACATTAATGGAATGCGGATCCTCCAATGATGTGACGATGCGGGAGAGTGTCGCGAATGCTCTCTTTTCATTGATATGCTGTTTCCCTTCGAAATATCAGGATTTAGCGAACACTTTAATCTCACAGCAAAAGGACACCCAAACACAGACGCAATTACAATCGGCATTTGAGAAGCTGATGGAGGGTCTGTCTTTAGATGCATCACGACCCCATAGGATCACATTCAAAAGACGGTTCGAAACTTTTGTCATCGAAGTTCAGGGGTTACTTTGTATTAAATGATCATCTTAATTCTAATTATTATATAATGATAATTGTGTTTTCCTTTAATTTTTCATATCATTAATTTTCTTTTAATTTTTAAAAATGTAAAAAATGATTTTATATTTATTTCAATTTAAATTCAATGTATATTATGAATATATCTAAATATTTTAAAATTATAATTTTTTCAAAAATAATGTCGGGCATTATATGTTATAATTATATTAATTATATATATAGATATTTAACAAAACTTTTTATACACGAAATGTGTATTTAACAAAAAACAATTGTATTATACATATACACACATAAATATATATATAATTAAAATATAATTAAAGTATCATTATGTTACTAAAATGATTAGTTAATAGCAATGTGATCACATATTAAAAAAATAAACGTAATTATATATAATGATTTTTTCATTTCTTTTAATAGAATTACATTTTATTGTCAGAGACTAATGAATTCCTTTGACACATGTCATAATGATTATGATTATGATGCTTATGATTATGGTGATTAGATTCTGATGAAAATATGGAGTGTTTTATTACATCATTAATGTCTTCATTAACGGACACTGCACAATGATGGACTTTCTTTTGGAGTCTTAAAATGGGCATCATCACCAATGCTCCAATGAATGGAGGAATTCCCGCGATTATAAATGCCAAAGTATAATTGCCACAAATGTCGTAGAGAAATGCTTAAATAGAAATTTAATACATATTAATATACTAAAATTTATGATACAATGAAATCTGTTAAAAACACTTATGTTATAATTTCTTAAGATTTAGTGTTATATTATTTTCATATAATAGTGAACTTTTAAATATTTCATAGAAAAGTTCACTATCATATGAAATTAATATATCAATGCTTTTATTAAAAAGGGACACATCATATCCCTACAGAATTATATAAGTTACAGTTAAGTGGACATTTCATAAGTGGAGATTTACCTGCGATGGGGGGACCGATGGTCAAAGGGAAAGAGCAGAAGCATAAGAGGAGGCCGATGGCCTGAGACGCGTCGGCAGTGCCCACCAAATCAAACGCTATCGGACCCAAAAGCGATATGAAAGAACCGTCGAATATTCCCAAAGCACAGCATATTATCAATAAAAACGTGAAATCATTTGCCACTGTCAATAGTATTGTCAAAACGCCGATGGACACAAAAGACAATTGTTGTATTACGATACGATTTATATTTGAAAAGTCTGCGATGGGTCCGGTGACGAAACGTCCGATTCCTGAAAAGAGACCGATGCACGTGACGAGGATTTCGCCATTACCATCAGGTATGGTGTCTTTAACGTGTTTTACTAAATGGACAAAGGGCACGAAATATCCGAATAATGCCACGGGAATACCGATCGCCCATAATAAGTAAAGTTTATTTTGTAAAAGTGTACGATTAAAGTATATTCTTTTTTTAGATATTAGTTCATTATCATATATGTTATTAATATCTTTAGAGTGTGTAATGACATTCGTTTTAATTGCATTTCTATTAAAAGCATCAGAATCGTCATAATGACGATTTTTTCTTTGTTTTTCTGCAAAAGTCAATGCACAAATAATTAAAAGTGCCATAAGTGCCGAGAGATACGACAATGTCTTCTGAATTCCGATATTTTCAATGGAATATTTCAATATTATTGGCATTACGACAGTGAATACACTGCTTCCCGCGGTTACTAATCCATTCACTAATCCTAATCTCTTTTTAAAGTAATGTCCCAAAATAACTAATGATGGCGTATATACTAAGGATGCGCCGATGCCTAATATTACACCATATGTGATATATAAATGCAATAAATTCGTGGATAATGAACTGAGATACATGCCAATGGATGCCAAAAGACCTCCGAAAACACATATCCTCCGAACACCATAACGATCCGTTAATATGGACGCAAATATCGAACAAAAGAATATGAGTCCGACACAGAGTGACCCTATGCCCGCTGTTCAATTAAATAAAAACACAATTAATAACTTTTAAGTGTAATTAAACGCTATTACATTAGATAAAAGTTAACATTTCATTGATAAATAACATACAAAAGAAGCATTATATCTTTGGATATAAAAATAGAAATAAAACAAATATTATATATAAAGATGTGTATATTTAGTTTATGTGTATATTGTTACATTACATATTATATAAATACTAAACTAAAGTTCAATAAATTTTAAAGAAATTTTTATTTTTTTAATCATTAAATTGAATTCACTTAAAATTTAGTGCTCATTTTTAGTATATATTTTTCAATATGATGAGAGAAAAAGATACTTAAAATTTCTTTATTTGTATTTAATATTATCATAGTTAATCTATTTTAGGATAAGATATTGTAAAATATTATAAAAACAATTTTTTAAAAATATTTTTGAAAATTAATTTTGTGATAATGATAATTTTATTATTTTCATAATATTATTGTTTATGATTTATAAAAATTCCGCTGATGGTGTTAATTTTTAAAAATTTACTTAAAAAACGTTTTAATTTTCATATAATTTCATATAATATTAGTAATAAATAACATTTATTATTATTTTATAAATAACGTTTTATATAATGATTAAAGAATTATTTGCGAAATTTATAGAAAGTATACACAGCGGTTAAAGTGCTATTTAAACTTAAGATTAGTTCATTTTAAGACAGAGCAGTGTGCGATATGTCTAATAATTTTATAAAAAAATGTAATCATTAAAAATTAATATTTCCTTTTTTATTATACATAATATTAACTAAAAACTCATAATCAATATATAATTCAAATATTACATTAATGATTAATGATTAATATTTATTGATTAATATTATATAAATACAGTCATTAAATCCACGCGTGTATTTTATTTAATTTATAATTTATTATTTATTATTAAATATATATTAAGTATATATGTATTAAAGAACTTTAATATAAATATACTTTTGAATCATGTTCAAATGTTTAACTATAATGAGATATAATTAGTTAATAGTTAAATACATTATCAATGAATTCGTTATCAATTAATATATATATATATATATATATATATATATACATGAATTAATATTATGATATAATTCTCTTTAGAAATACGTAATATTAATATTATGTATTAATATATACACTGTAATTAGTTGAGTTTAGTTCGTTTATAATTAATTATCTCTGTCATCTTTGACTCTTTTGCAATTCACATGTACTTAGAACAAAGGTCAAAGGACAAAGGACAACACCACTATTACATTATCAAACGATTCATTATCATGAATCACGATATATATTTATTAATTAATAATTATTGATTAATTACATATTAAAATTATCATTAAAAAATGTGCTGAAATTTTAAAATTATACTAAAAACGACTATATATTGTATCATTATTTTGATAAAAGCGTTGAATATCATTAACATGCAGTAAACAGAAGGAATTATTATCACCCTAAACACTCGGAGGCTCCGGACATATTAACAATAACTATTTTCATTCACTTTTAGCATGTGGCAAATGCCCGTATTTCGCGAGTATGTACGGTATTAGTTTTTAAGAATTTAAAAATAGAAATAACTATATTCTAATGTTTTTAAAAATTTAATTCATATGCTGATTCATTAATATTAATTATAACAATAATATAAACGTATGAATATTATTATTAAAGACCTGAAATTATCGTAAAATGCTTTTTTATTTTAAGAGATATTAAAGATATAATATTAAAGAAATAATGTATATATTAAAAATATGCCGATTTAATTCAAAAAATTTTTCGTAATTTTTTCAAAACTCAAAAATCTTTCTCTAAAATATGGTCCTAAAAGTATATCCTTAATCATGATATTAGTGCATATGACATGATTTCAGGCTATATATATATATACCCCGTGTTGCACGTGTACCACGTGTTGCACAAAATATAAAATTGCGATTATTTTAAAAGTATAAGGAATTTCGGGAAAATTATTTTGCTAAAATTTGAAGGAATAAAGGGAATTTTCTTATTTGCATAATGGGTTTAAAATTTAGATTTTTAAATAATTTAAAATTTTAAAAAATGCGAAAAAAGGATAAAATTTCAAATTTTTATACAAAATTTTTTTTATCACCATGTATGGCCATATAATATATCATTTTAAAAATATTTTAAAACTGAATCAAATGGTATATTACATGATAAAATTAAATATACAGGGTGATGAAAAAAATTTTTTTTGGTATAAAAATTTACAATTTTATATATTTTTCATTATGCGTCTTTTTAACATTTTAAATTCTTTAAAAGTTTTAATTTTAAGAACTTTTTAAATAAGTAAATATATTCCTTGAAATTTTAGCTAAAAATGTTTCTCAAAATTCCTTATACTTTTAGAATGAACGCAATTTTATATTTGGTGCAGTCCATGGTACACGGTGTATATACATATATAGTAATTGGAGCCCCTGTACCGTATGGTAGTGACATCACAAATGTAAGGTGTACATAAATAGCGTCCACTAAATTTGTTAATTTTATGGTTATTTTAATACTTATGTCTTATTATCTGCCCCCATTACTGTTTTAGCACATTATATACTATAATTAACTGCTGTTTACAGAGCC
>JAQIXB010000604.1:0-15780 GCA_034697405.1 Mesoplophora pulchra | reverse complement strand
TAATGATTAATGATTAATGATTAATGATTAATTTAAATCAAAGGATTGAGGAAAATGCGTCTGAGGGAATGACGGCCGATGCGATGACCGATGAATTACTGAAAAGCGTCGATCAAAGGTCAAAGACGCGGGGCGCGGCACTCACGTTCTTTAAGAAATTAGAGGGTCAAAGCGATGGTGAATTTAAACAAAAATACGATGATTTAAAAGCAAAAAAGTATTTCATTCTCTTTTTTTATTCATTTTTTTTAATTTTTTAAAAATTCTCAAATTTTTTATTTATTATTCATGTATAGTTTATTAATGAAATGCATAAAAATATAATGAATGAAAATATTTATTTTTAAAAATACTGTAATAATGAAATGGAAATATTTAAATATGAATGCGATAAAATGTAACATTATAAATGTGATGCTATTTTTAGTGATGATTTTATTATAATGATTATGCTAATGTTATAGTGTCATTGAAGTTGACCCTTTGGTACATCTTTTGGCGCGAATATCTGAGGATAAACAGGTATTTACCGCATTTACCATTCGTTCATTATTAACTTTTATTTATTACTTATGATTTGACCATAGACTCGCGCTTTACTTAATTTTCATAATAAAAAAGCTGAATATAAATCTCATGCAAAAGAAACTGTTATTAAAGGCAATTCCGTGCCAATGGTAAAAGACCATTCAATTCCACGGTCATCATCTGCTAATTTCGCATTATTAAATACGAATATAATGAAAGCAGAGCCGTCACCATCAGCATCGAGTGGCGATTTAACTAAAGATGCCACAAAACAATCGTATGAAAAAGAGAAACATCATAATGCTAAAAAACGCGATTCATCAGCAAAAAGGGGAATTATCGATTGGAAATTCCTTTCCATGGATTATCAAACCATTGATTGGACAAAAGAATTTGAATTTAAAAAATTAAAGGAATTATCAATCACAGAACAGGAAAACGCATTAATCGAGGATTTGCTCTTTGTTTTAATTGTAATTTTTATTTCATTTTAAAATTATTTTTAATTTTTTATTAAATTTTCGTTATTTTATTAGGGCATTGAAGGAAAATACGCGCGTTTACTGCCGTCAAAAGATAAACCAAATAAACATAGCATTGTAATTGATAATTCCGGAGATGAATTACTTTATACATTAGCGTTACGTATCACCGCATTATGTCCTCTCTATTCACAGACGATTCATTTTATTGATGAAATGGATAATGGATTAGTAAATCAGGCTTTAGCTGCCGCAATGCGCGAACAGATAAAGGACTATTTAATGCTCATCGCACAGTTAGAAACTCAAAATCGGAGAAACGATTTAACACTGCAAAAGATGTGGTATTTGCTTCAACCGTGTTTCATGAATATGGATATACTCAAACATATCGCCACTAATGTCACAAAAGTTAGTATCATGTTTAACATAATATTATTTATATCAATATATTTAATATATTAATAGGGAAATGCTTATGGTGGTGGTACATTAAGTATTTTACATGAGAAAACAATAAATTTGACCGGAAATACCAAAGGTCAAGAATTTTGTCGTAACATTACGCAAAAGTCGAGTTTACCATATTTTGAGATTCTCGAACGATGGATATACTATGGTGAGATCTTTGATCATCATAAAGAGTTTTTTATCGAAGATCGTGATACATCCAAAACTGATGATGACAAAACTATGGATGATCTCAATGATGAGTATGTTTATATAACTGTATAAAGGATGTAAATTTTAATTCTAAAAATATTTAATTTTTATATTGATCCATAGTCTTTATTGGGAAAATCGCTATTACATAATTAGAATGCGTATTCCTGTATTTCTCGAGAAACATTCTGATATGATATTAAAAACGGGTAAATATTTGAGTGTAATCCGTAAATGCGGACATAAAATAACGCGACCATCGTCTGAGCCTTTGATTTACACGACTGAAGAGAGGGTATACATCGAAAGGATCGAAGCGGCGTATAAATTCGCATCTAAAGAATTATTGCATCTTTTAGTGGATGATTCGGATCTGATCGGACATTTAAATTCAATAAAACATTATTTTTTCATGGATCAGGGCGATTTCATTGTTCAATTCATGGATTTAGCGGCTGAAGAATTAGAAAAGGATATCGATGACATTGCTCCAAATCGATTGGATTCACTTTTAGAGCTCTCTCTAAGGACGAGCGTCATGAATTTGGATCCGTATAAAGATGATGTCCGCATTGAGTTATTACCCGATTCACTTTTGTCTCAAATGTCGCGCATCATTAATATCCGCAGTGATTTTTTGGATATAAATGATTCTGCATTTACAGATTCAAATTTAGAGAAAACTCTGAAAGGATATGAGTCTTTAGCGTTGAAATTCGACGTGATTTGGCCATTATCATTGATATTAAATCGTCGGAGTATTGCGTGTTATCAGATGCTGTTTCGGCATTTATTTTACTGTAAATACGTGGAGCGTCAATTGGAAGACGTTTGGAAAAACAATAAAATCGCGAAACGTTTTCCTTTAAAAGCAGTTACAGGGTACGCACAGGCATTTGCATTGAGACAAAAAATGCTGAATTTCGTGCAAAATTTAGAATATTATATTATGGTCGAAGTGATAGAACCGCATTACCATCAATTCCTAGAAATTGTTAACACTAAAGTTAAGAGTGTCGACGAAATGATCTCTCAGCATAATGAATACATTGAGAAGTGTCTTCGCGATGGAATGCTCACATCTTATGATTTACTTCATTCCGTTGAGAAATTACTCCGCCTCTGCATTGAATACTCCCAATTTATGAAAGTACATTACAATAATCTCATTTTAGTAAAATTAAATTTAAATAATCATTTATTAAATTTATTATATATTTTATTGAAAATGTTTTAGGATAATCATCGTCATGCGATTCAATACGAATTATTAGATTCATGTGAGAAAATGAACAAAACATTTGATTATACCGATGAAAGAAACATCATCATAGAAAATGACGATGTATTAAAGAACAGTTTCGAGAATTGTGTCACACAAATGCATGATAAATTCAATGTTCAGTTTCAACAGCTCTTTCATGCCATAGCTTTACAGGGACATGAGAACTTTACGATGCTGCCGGTGCTTTACAGGTATTTACACACTCTTTTTATACTTTAAATATACTTTCATATTTCACTATTTTTTATGTCATTTTATAATTCATTTTCAGATTGGATTTTAATGCATTTTATTCCAATTCAATTGAATCGAAATGATTAATGAATTTATTTTATTCTTTCATTTGAATGTTATGCATATATCATCGTTAATGCCATTTACATATTGAAACATCAGATTCTAGTCTTTCACTATAATTATATTCAAAGCATGTAAAAGTATAGAAAAGTTTATAAACATATACTTAATGTATTCTCTTCTATTTTGAGAATTAATATCTCTGTGTATTTATTATATATATGTATTTATAAAAATTACAATTTTTTAACATTTATCTTTTTATATTTTAAATAAAACTTTTTTTTTCATTTGAAATATGCATTTTTATCATTTAATTACTATATACAGTGAATCTGACTATAAACATGTGCGGAGCCCTAATGCATGCGTATGCTTATGTCACATATGTTAAGTCACGTATCTAATTCCTAATATATGCATACGCATTCAGCACAAATTATAGTTTATAGTGAAACGCACTGTTTATTATTTGCGTTAAAATTGCTATAAAATACGTTTATTACAACACTTCGATTTAAAATGTACTGTCAAAATATGAACACTTTGGTTACTCTGAGGTAACATTATAGATTATAAAGAAAATTTTATTAAAGTCCATTCAAATAAAGCTATAGTAAGTCAAAGTTCGGAGTAAATCTCAATTTTTGGGGTAAAATTAATAATAAAAAGTTAATAATACCATAATATTTGCACATTTAGCGACACATTTATTTGTGTTGTCACTGACACACGGTCCCTAAAAGTTTATTATTTTCATTCGTAATTTAAGAATCATAATTTATATCCGTCGTGTGATATATATTTTTCTATAAATATAAATCCGTGCCTTTAATATTACAGCGCAATCATGTGACGGTTATAGATTATAACATTCAATTTAAAAATTTTAACCGTTCATGAATCGTCCAATGAAATTAAAGGAAACATTTCTCAGTCCAATCACATGTTTAGAAACATTCATTTTAAATGTAATGTCATTAATCTTTTGAAATGTGATTTTAGAAAAAAAATATTTAAAAAATATTTAATTTAAACATTTAATTTAAAAATATTTTAATGTTTTAATTTTTTTAAATTTTATCTTTAATTTCAATAAAATAAATACTTAAAAATGTCAAAAAATATTAGAGATTATACTAAAAGACCTGAGATTCCTAAGAGTGTTTCCGATGATGCGAAATCCTTTCATTCGAAATCCGTTCGTTTATTCGATAAAATATTTAATAATGATAATGTCATATCATCACCATTAAAACAAATCACAAATTTACCACGAAAAAAGTCTTCAGTATCATCATATTCCCAAAATAAAGATAATAAAGATGATGATGACGATGATGATGCTGATTATGTACCTATGGCTAAAGAAACACGAAAAGAAAAAAAAGTGATGTTTAAAATCCCGAAATCACCGAAATCCGCGAAAAAGAAACGAATGCCGCGAAAAGTACCATCACCGAAAAAGAACATGATCGATGCCGTTTATGATGCTTATTTAAGAGATCCCAATACTCAGGAACGGATCGAAAGAGTCGTTAATGCCCATCAATTGAATGTCGTATCGTATTGGGACATTCAAAAAGAAAAAGCAGAATATGAAAGGGAAAAACACAATTATAATATGAATTCGATTCTTTCACCATTTAAGGACATTCTTCCGAAAGACATTGATTTAAATAAAGACGATCCTTTAGACGATTATTTTAAGAATCAAAAGACCGTACACTCTCATTTATCCGTTTCACCATTACCATTACCATCATCATCAGCACCATCACCATCACAATCATCACAAACATCAGATATATCGATGCATATGAAAGGTGCGCATTTTGAGCCCATATTAACAGCGGGTATATGCGGTGAGAGAATCGTGAGCACACCGATCGCAATGAAAAAACAAAATCTGACATTTAAAGAAAATGCGATCATATCTCCGATCGAAATGCCGATTGAATCGCCACATATTGACATGGATAATGACGAAGTTAACAATGGTCATGTGAGGAAATCATTGCGATTAAAAAATCGGAAATTCTCTGTTCCAAAACGCTCTGTATTATTACATGTGATTAGTCCTAAAATGGCAGAGTCAATAAATGAAAATAAAGATAATAAAACGAAAAATTCAAAGGAAAGTTCAGTTAAACTGAATTCACTAAAAAAAAGTGATGATACTATTAAAATGTGTAAATCTTCGGATACTGAAAGAGTATTACCATTGCATGTGATTAGTCCAAAACGAAGTATCATTGAAAATGATAAAAATTCCATTGAAATATCTAAATCGACGATGACACGGAATATGACAAAAATGATCGCAGAATCATCATCGATCGGATCTAAGACTTTAACAGATGTAAATGCTAAAAGTGTTTCATCGTTTAATGAAAATACATTAAAGTCTTTTATGATGAATAATCACACATTAAAAGCACATAATTTCAATGAAAATAATCAGCACTCTCATTACACATCTATTTATTCATTATCGACATTCACACCCCATGTAAAGAGTACACCTAAAAGTGGTCATACTGATTATTCCAAAACAGAAAGTATCACTAATAATTTAAATAAAAGTATTTTATTATATAAAAACGAAATGGACATGTCAATGGCTAAATTTATGTCAAATATAACGAAAGATAAAATCACCACAAATGTCATTCCCGTCATTAATGATGATGATAATGAAAGAATAAATCGGTCCAAAGAAATAAATGAAAATAAAACATATCATTATTATAGAAAAAGTATCATTTCCGTTCAATCATATTATCATTCGATACATCAGACACGATGGTCCATTGTACCGCTTAAACATAATGATTCAAAAATTGAAAATACAATAATACAGTTAAATGAAAGATCAGATATTAATATATTTACGAATCCATCATTTGTTTTTAGTAAAACATTAATCAAAAGCAATGATGATGATAATGGTAAAATTATTACATTAAAAGAGAAGACTTTAGCATTCTGTCAATACAATGACATCATCGAATTCGAAAGTGCATTCGATCCGAATATACTGAAACGATGTAAAAAGATAGGGGAAGGATCGTATGGTGAAGTATTTTCATCAAAAAATAACCATGGAAATTCAATAGTGATAAAGATAATAGCGATGGAATCAAAAGATGAGGATGACGCATTTATGCAGATATTACCAGAATTAGTCGTATCGAATATGCTCAATAATCTTGAGAGCGGTGAAAATAATCGCGCCCCGAACTTTATTCACTTATTTAGTGCATCGTGTGTCAGGGGATTATATCCTAAAAAACTCATAAACGAATGGCATTTTTACGATGAAAATGTCAAAGAATCAGAAAATACAAATCCTGAAGAATATGATGAAAATCAGCTTTTTATGGTTTTTCAATTGTCAAATGGCGGCGTCGATTTAGAATCATATAAATGTAATACGCCTAAAAAAGCACTTTCAATTATCATTCAGATCGTACTATGTTTAGCCGCAGCTGAATGTGAATATCAATTTGAACATAGGGATCTCCATTGGGGCAATGTCCTCATTGAAAACGTCAAAGGAAATGATAAACGATTAACATATATAATCGAAGGAAATGAATATCATATAATGTCGAATGTGATCGTTTCGATTATTGATTTTTCATTATCGCGCATTACAATAAAAGATTCAAATGTTATTGCATATGATGATCTCAATAAATATGAAGATCTTTTTGAAGGAAAAGGCGATTATCAGTTTGACATATACAGACATATGAAAGCCCATAATAACGGTGATTGGCGTACGTTTAATCCAAAAACAAACATCTTTTGGATCCATTATATTATCGATAAAATGATAAATGTTAAATTATTGAATTATGCGGGGAAATCGCGTATTGTCACTGATATCATCGAATTAATAAATGAATTAAATAAAAGCATTAAAGACTTTGATTCGGCACTTTCATTTGTAAAAAGTGATGTTTTCATGGACATTAATAAACAATATTTTAGTGTAAAATTTTAAACTTAAAACATTCAAAACATTCATGCGATTTTTAATTAGCATCAAATGCTTAATTTTTATCATCTTTTCCTATATATATATTAAATTAAATAATTTATATGCTTTCAATTGTTTTTGTAATTTTATTTATTAATTGAAAGTGTAAATAAAAATAAAAATATCATTTTTTAATATTATTTATAAAATGTAAAATATGTTTTTAAAATGATTCTTTTGTTATATCATTAAAGTTATGATCATATTTTTAATAAAAAAAGTTTTTTAAACTCTAAATGTGTATTTAATGAATATTTATAAATTAAATATTTTAAATTTTTATCGATATTTTTATTAATTTTATATGAATTTTTAATATAAATTATTTTTTATTTTTACGTATATAATGCGCGAATCTCTGTTAACAGTAACAAATGGCGCCACAGACACATGTCATTCGTATGAAAACATAAACGAAATTAAATGATAATAAAAAGCAATGAATTTCAATGAAGAGGATGATCAATATGGGGACGAAGACTCAGCTGAGATCACCCCCGATCTATGGCAAGAGGCATGTTGGATCGTCATATCGTCGTATTTCGACGAAAAGGGATTGGTCCGTCAGCAGCTCGATTCTTTCGATGAATTCATTCAAATGTCAGTTCAGAGGATTGTCGAAGACTCTTCCGTGATCGATCTTCAGGTATGATGATGAAATGCTTAAGCATAATGTTGAATGACATGATAATTTTAGGCTGAGGCTCAACATGCTTCGGGTGAAGTCGAAAATCCGCCGCGATATGTGCTGAAATTTGAACAGATTTATCTCTCAAAACCCACGCATTGGGAAAAGGACGGTGCCCCGACCCCGATGATGCCGAACGAAGCACGACTCAGAAACCTGACGTATTCCGCACCTCTCTATGTCGACATCACCAAAACCGTCATTAAAGACGGTGAAGAGACTGAGACGCAGCATCAGAAGACATTCATCGGCAAAATCCCGATTATGCTTCGGTCGACGTACTGTCTCCTTTCGGGTCTCACAGATCGTGATTTAACAGAATTAAATGAATGTCCTTTGGATCCCGGCGGTTATTTCATTATTAACGGATCGGAAAAAGTGCTGATCGCTCAGGAAAAAATGGCCACAAATTCAGTATATGTATTTTCAATGAAAGATTCTAAATATGCATATAAAGCTGAATGTCGATCATGTATTGAGCATTCATCACGACCGACATCGACATTATGGGTTAATATGCATTCGCGCGGTGCCGCCGGAAGCAAAAAGACATCGATCGGACAGAGAATCATCGCGATAATTCCGTACATTAAACGGGAAATTCCCATCATGATCGTGTTTCGTGCTCTCGGATTTGTCGCCGATCGTGACATTTTGGAACACATTATATACGATTTCGATGATCCGGAAATGATGGAAATGGTAAAACCATCATTGGATGAGGCATTTGTGGTGCAGGAACAGAATGTGGCATTGAATTTCATAGGAATAAGAGGGGCACGTCCCGGGGTCACTAAAGAAAAGAGAATTAAATACGCGAAAGAAATCCTTCAGAAGGAAATGCTGCCTCACGTCGGAGTGAGTGATTTCTGCGAAACTAAAAAAGCCTATTATTTGGGATATATGGTCCATCGCCTACTCTTAGCTGCCTTAGGAAGAAGGGAATTGGACGATCGCGATCATTACGGCAATAAAAGACTCGATTTGGCAGGTCCTTTATTAGCTTATCTTTTCAGAGGGCTCTTCAGGAATTTGACAAAAGAGGTCCGAATGTACGCGCAAAAGTTTATTGATCGCGGAAAAGACTTTCAATTGGAATTAGCGATTAAAACGAGAATCATATCCGATGGATTAAGATATTCATTGGCCACAGGCAATTGGGGTGACCAAAAGAAGGCACATCAGGCACGTGCCGGTGTGTCTCAAGTGTTAAACCGATTAACATACGCCTCAACATTATCGCATCTCAGGCGTGTCAATTCTCCGATCGGAAGAGACGGGAAATTAGCGAAACCGCGCCAATTGCATAATAGTCTATGGGGTATGATATGTCCCGCAGAAACACCCGAAGGTCATGCTGTGGGTCTCGTAAAGAACTTGGCTCTTATGGCGTACATCTCTGTCGGATCACAGCCCTCACCGATTTTGGAGTTTTTAGAAGAATGGAGTATGGAGAATTTAGAAGAAATCGCACCGTCGGCCATTTCCGAAGCGACAAAGATCTTTGTTAACGGGTGTTGGGTCGGAATACATCGCGAACCCGATCTGTTAATGAATACCCTTCGAAAATTGCGCCGACAGATGGACATTATCGTATCTGAAGTATCCATGGTCCGTGACATTAGAGATCGTGAAATTCGTATATATACAGATGCGGGTCGTATCTGTCGACCGCTGTTAATCGTGGAGAATCAGAAACTGCTTTTGAAGAAGCGTCACATTGAGATGTTAAAAGAGAGGGAATATAATAGCTACAGTTGGCATGACTTAGTTGCTAGTGGTGTCGTCGAATACATCGATACTTTAGAAGAAGAAACTGTCATGATCGCCATGACACCCGATGATTTACAGGACAGTGAATTAGCATATTGCAGCACATATACACACTGCGAAATTCATCCCTCAATGATATTGGGTGTGTGCGCATCGATCATTCCCTTTCCCGATCATAATCAATCACCGCGTAACACGTATCAATCGGCTATGGGTAAACAGGCTATGGGTGTATATATTACTAATTTCCATGTTCGAATGGACACATTGGCTCATGTATTATATTATCCTCAGAAACCATTGGTCACAACTCGAGCCATGGAATATCTTAGATTTAGAGAATTACCCGCGGGAATCAATTCCATTGTTGCAATTATGTCTTACACAGGATATAATCAGGAAGATTCTGTCATTTTAAATGCATCTGCAATCGATCGTGGATTCTTCAGATCGGTATTTTACAGGTCATATAAGGATTCGGAGTGTAAAAGGGTCGGGGATCAGGAGGAACAATTCGAAAAACCGACACGTGACACGTGTCAGGGAATGCGAAACGCGATTTACGATAAATTAGAAGACGATGGTATCATAGCTCCGGGAACCCGTGTATCGGGTGATGACGTAATCATTGGGAAAACCGTAATGCTGCCAGAAAATGACGATGAATTGGAAGGGACGAGTAAAAGATATACTAAGAGAGATGCGAGTACTTTCTTAAGAAATAGTGAGACCGGAATAGTCGATCAGGTGATGATCACCATCAATAATGAGGGATATAAATTTTGTAAAATCAGAGTCCGTTCGGTTCGAATTCCTCAGATCGGAGATAAATTTGCATCGCGTCACGGACAAAAGGGGACATGCGGAATATCATATCGGTAATACTCACTTTTCTCTTATATTTTGTAAATAAATAAATTATTTTAAAGAATGGAGGATATGCCTTTTACATGTGAGGGTATAACACCCGATATTATAATTAATCCGCACGCTATTCCTTCGCGTATGACCATTGGTCATTTAATCGAATGTCTTCAGGGAAAAGTGTCTGCGAATAAAGGGGAAATCGGTGATGCCACACCTTTTAACGACACTGTTAACGTTCAGAAAATTTCCGATTTACTCCATGTATGTTCATATATTTTATGATAAAATAATAAATTTAACATAATATAATATTTAATTATTAATTTAATGTTTAATTTAATAAAAGGAATATAATTATCAACTCCGTGGTTATGAAGTCATGTATAATGCACATACGGGAAGAAAAGTGTCCGCTCAGATATTCATCGGTCCGACATACTATCAGCGTTTGAAGCATATGGTCGATGATAAAATCCATTCACGTGCACGTGGACCCGTGCAGATCCTCGTCCGACAGCCTATGGAAGGACGTGCTCGCGACGGCGGTCTTAGGTTCGGTGAAATGGAACGCGACTGTCAAATCACACACGGCGCTGCACAGTTCTTAAGAGAACGTCTCTTTGAAGTATCCGATCCTTATCGTGTCCATATCTGTAACTTATGTGGCGTCATATGCATCGCTAATTTAAGGAATAACACTTTCGAATGTAAAGGATGTCGCAATAAAACGCAAATATCTCAGGTGCGAGTGCCATACGCATGTAAACTGTTATTTCAGGAATTAATGTCTATGGCCATTGTCCCACGAATCATCGTCAATTAAAATGTTACATTTAATCACATTTATATTTATATCATTTTATTATTCAAATTAATGTATACTTTAATCTTTTGATCATAAAATAAAAATGATAATTTCCCATTTAATGTCATTTATGCCAAAAGAAAAGGTGAATACATATTAACAGTTTACATAAGTTATAGACGCAAATTTAGACACAATTCTGGCCTTTGACCCTGTCTTTGGGTAATAAAAAAAGTGTGGCAATGGAATAGTCTGAATTGAGTTATGGTCAGAGACCACTTCGCATATCGAGCTAAGCATAGCCAACCGCGGGCCGCGTTTCACCGGTATAACGCCCTTAAGTGTCCGGTATTAATACCGTCACTCACTTAACACGGACGTTAATACCGTTCGTTTCTAATGACCCGTTCCTCATTACGAAGAAGTTCCGTGTGAAGTGACTATGGGCATAGGCCGAATGGGTATATGCCCAATGGGTATACTCAGACCTTCCCAAAGGCATAGCTCAGCATACTGCTGCCGTATGATGCCTCTAAACGCGAACACATCACCACACCATTCATTCCTCTTTCACATCCCTTTATATACCCTCAAATGTTTCAATCATATTCTCTTACAGTATATAATGCATTTATTTATCATTATTTCTCATATTTATACGGTAAATTATTTTTTTAAAATTAATTTTCATAAAATGATAATTTTGTTCTTTTATTTCAAAAATCAAAGTTTAATTTAAATGTTTATATTAACATTTATTATGTAAAACATATTAATCTCAAAACTTAAAAAAGTGAACATTCAAATGTATTGCGCAATGTTTTGGATGAAATAATTTTTTTAAATATTTATATTCACATATTTAATGAATTTAATTAAAGAAAATTAAGAAAATATCTGATCACATTTATAAGCATTTATAACATTAAAATTAAAAAGAATTTTTTTTGAATTTTTTATTAATTAAAAAACAAAAAATGAATTTATTTTTCAAAACCCTAATTTTACATCATGAGAGTCATAATATTCGTATGTACAATGAATGTTCATATGAATGTATATACATATGTGCAATGAAATTCTGTGACCGCATTGTCCATGATCACGCATTTAAATCAATAAATTAATATATAAATTAATTAAATCATTTATTTTTTTATAATTAATTATTTAAATTAATTATTTAAATATTTATAATTTTATTCAAAATTTGCATAATATATGTTTTTATGATTGAAATTTAAGGGTTAAAAAATACTGCATTCGAATAGTTTCGTGTGAAAACGGTATATAAATCGATCGAAAAATCGGGAAAAATGAGCACCGCCGAAGAACTGAAAGAATTAGCGAATGATCACTTTAAGCGTCAGGAATATGAAAAAGCGATTGACCTATACTCTGAGGCCATTGAAAAGGACGGTTCTGTCGCCACATATTACGGTAATCGGAGCATCGCGTATCTGAAAAGCGAATTCTATGGATATGCGTTATCAGACGCGTCAAAAGCTATATCATTGGATAAGAATTACGTAAAAGGGTATTACCGTCGCGCGGCCGCACACATGGCTATGGGTAAATTCAAAAGTGCATTAAAAGACTTTGAAACGGTGGTAAAAGTACGACCCAATGACAAAGATGCCATTACCAAATTGAAAGAATGCGATAAAATCGTGAAAAGAATAGCGTTTGAAAAAGCAATATCCATCGATGATGTAAAAAAGTCGATCGCGGCACAGATCGATTTAGATTCTATGTCCATCGATGATGATTATGACGGCCCTCAATTGACCAATGGTAATGTCACTCACGATTTTGTCAATGATCTCATCTCTTACTTTAAATCGGGTAAAAAATTGCACCGTAAATACGCGTATAAAATAATACTGAACGTTCGGGAATTGTTTATTAAATTCCCGTCATTGATCGACGTTCACATTCCGCCTGAAAAAAAGTTCACGGTCTGTGGAGACATTCACGGTCAGTTCTTTGATCTTTTGAACGTCTTTACTCTGAACGGACTTCCGTCGGAAGAAAATCCATACCTTTTTAACGGTGATTTTGTGGATCGCGGATCCTTTTCTGTCGAATGTATTTTGACACTTTTTAGCTTTAAACTTTTGTATCCGAATCACTTTCATATGTCACGCGGAAATCACGAATCACAAACGATGAATCAAATGTACGGTTTTGAGGGTGAAGTAAAAGCCAAATACTCACAGCAAATGTATGAGCTGTTCGCTGAAGTGTTTAATTTACTGCCATTAGCACATTGTCTTAATAATCGGGTTTTGGTCATGCACGGGGGGCTTTTCTCATCCGATGACGTCACTTTAGACGATATTAGAAACACCGATCGCAATCGTCAACCGCCCGATGAGGGAATTATGTGCGAAATATTATGGTCCGATCCTATGCCACAAATGGGCCGTGCTCCGAGCAAAAGGGGTGTCGGGGTACAGTTCGGTCCCGATATTACGAACACATTCTGTAAAAACAATAAACTCGATTATATCATCAGGAGTCATGAGGTGAAAAACGATGGTTATGAAGAGGTATGTCTTAATTATTAAGAAGTTTATGATATAATGATATGATATATGACAGGCCCATGATGGTAAATGTATAACAGTATTTTCCGCTCCAAATTATTGTGATACGATGGGTAACAGAGGAGCGTTTATCACTATGAACGGCTGTGATCTCAGACCGAAGTTTGTCACATATTCAGAAGTGCCTCATCCTAATGTCAAACCGATGGCATATGCGAGTAGTTTATTCTCATTTATGTGACCACAACAATATTAACATATTAACTAATTATAGATTTATAAATTTATTAAATTTAACTTTAAATATATTTCTAGAATTTAGTATCATACAAAATTATTCCTTTTATATGATGAAATTTAATGGAATCATAAATTTTATTATCATCAATAAATTGTTCATCTTTAATTTGCATATTCATTTTTAGAAAATGCAATTTTTAGAAACACTTTATTCTTATATTAAATGAAATCATTTACTTAATTAATGCTTAAATAATGATGCACATTTACATTCATTGCATATTACAATGTTCAAATGTCCGGATAATGAACGATCAAAATATTTTACAAAAAAATCCCACATTTTCATGTCTTTGATTTTTTATATTTTAAAAATCATTTAAAAAAATATGAATTAAAATGTTCATATTTATTGAGAGTAAAGATTTTATGCATTAAAAGTGCTTTCTTTTTATTGCTTTTATTATGTAAAAATCTCATTTAATTAATAAAAAGTAATTAAATGACACGATTCAAAAGTATCATTACGCCATTTATCACTGAATATGTTTTTCAAAACATTTTAATCATTTATTTATGCGCATTTTAAATATAAATTAAAATAAAAAAACATTTTGAATTTTGAAAAATCATATACAAAATCATGTATAATGCCCCTTTACCCGTTAATGCCTTTCACTGTCAAATTCAATCATCGATCAAATTTGTACATTACTAAATTCATATGCAAATCTGATCGATGATAATGCAATTTCAATGTAATATTATAAATGATAAAATAAGAGTTAAGGGCTCTAAAATACAGTTTTAACTTTTATGTAATAAAAAATGCATTACAATAAAGTCTAAGGCTAACGCTAAAAGTGTATATAATTGTCAATGATTTAAACCTGAACATGTCATGTTCGTATTAAAATACACTTTTGGCTTAAAACTCGCACTTTACTGTAATAATAAAATGTGAAATTATACAGTGTTTTTCCTTAATTATGTTCATGTGAAATGTACACAAATAATGTCAGTTAAATGTGTAAATATGGTTATTTTATGCTTATGTGTGCATCCATTACTGTCTTATCATTTAGTATTGGTATTGTATACATGATATCTTTGATTTGGTTAGGTTAGGTTAGGTCTACGGAGAAACTATGGTTAGGCCAAAAAAGAACGGACGTTATTTATTTCGAAAATGTGATTACTCATGTGACTTGTAAATGATGTCACCCCCGAAATGTAGAAACAGTTATTGCGTAATGAATAATTTGAATTTAATATATAAATGTGTTATAATTAATATGCATATAATGCGCGCATATTTAACGATATTAATATTGAAACGATGCATTTAAACGCAAATTAAAAGCGAATTAATTTTTGATACAATAGAGATACATTTATGTGTTAAAAACAAAATGATTACAAATAATAACGTGTAAAGGGGACAATAATAATGTAAATATATATATGTATAATGTATATAAATGTGTAAATAAAATATAATAAATTTGGTTATACATTATTTATGTAAAAAATGTAAAATTTAAAGATTTAAAGT
>JAQIXB010000603.1:0-15799 GCA_034697405.1 Mesoplophora pulchra | reverse complement strand
AAAATAATAAAATTTTAAGAAAAATTATAAAAATATTAAACAAAAAATTAAATTTTATTCAATTACATGTAATACAAAACTTAAAAAATAATTATATTTATATATTTAAAATTAAAAAATTAAATTTTAAAAATGATATAAAATTTTTCAAATTTATGGCGCGAAATTTTAAATTTTGTTTATTTTTAAAAAATATATTTAAAAATTTAAGCATTCCTAAAATTTTTAAAATAAATTATTTTAATGTAATGATGTAATTTCTCCCTTTTATATAAATTCCTTTAAATATTATATAATATAAATCTAATTTTAGAAATCTAATTATAGGGATAAACTGATGTGTGTACTTTTAATTTTCTCAATTATATGATAATCGAATGTACACTCTATACCTTTATATCATAGTCCTAAATTTTCCTTTTTTTAAATAATTCATTATCCATTTGACCATATGAGTAAATCATTCTTTAGAATGATTATTTTATGGTAAAATTTTTCGAATTATTTAAAAGTGTAAAATTATAATTTTATATTTAAAATGCATTCCAAATTTACACTATGCATTTACAGTATGTATATTAAATTTTCCTGTGAACAATAAGCCCTAAGGTTAACCTACGAAAGGCTTAACCTATATTCGGCCGAATCCAATATTTTCTAATTAAATAAATGGCAAAGCTAAAAACTAAATGGATAATTTTTAAAATTAAAGAGATAATTTTACGAAATTTAATAAAAACTCATTTTATGTAATAATACATTTCCTATAATTTAATAATGTATAATTTTAAAAATATTTAATTTATTATATTTGATTATATGGCAGCCTTTAAGCAAAGGTGCACATTGGAACTTTAAGTAATGGAAGGCCATCGGTTTCACGCAATCGATTATTGATTGTTTGTCTGTGGCACTTTAAGCAAATAGACGCACTTTCAAATTTCCCTGAAAATGTTGGCATTTTAGAAATATTTTAATTATTTGTTTTTTTGGGGTTTTTTATTATTTTTAATTTTTGATTTTTTACATCCTTTATACTACTTTTTAGACAAATTTATAGCGCGGGGTGTTGATAAAGGTGTCTTATACCGGGGTACAATATCCTATTTTTACTTTACTTCTTCTTTGACTTTGGAACAACAAATAAGCGGAGTAAAATGGTAAAGATGGTCAATGGACATCAGATTAGCTGTGAGGTGTCATTTAATTTTTTTTAAAAATGCTGTATAAAGGGAATATATTAAAATTTTGATTTTCATAAATTATTTTTAAAAATTCCAAAAGTTTTAATATTTTCAGGGAAAGTTGGGAGTGCTCCCCTTTGCTAAAAGTGCCATAAATAAAACAATTGTTAATCGATTGCGTTCTTTTGCTTAAAGAATACAGATTATAAATAAATAATAGTCTATGACCATATTTAAATTAATCGCAACGAATTTCTCATGAATATTGAAACATAAACAAATGAATTATGACATTTCATTGCGACACTAATGTAATGATGAAATGATATTTTTTGCGTGATTTTTATCATCATATTATTATTTGTATATGATGATTTCTATTATTAGATTTTTACAAAAATCACATAAAATTCAATATATATTTATACATTTATACATATTTTATTAATGCTTAATACTCATGCACATTTTAGGTATAAATTATAATATAAAAGTGTGACAATTTATTGAAAATACCAAAACAAATGAAGTAAAACCTCTTTAACGGACACGTCTGTTAAGGGGGTATACAGACAGGTATTTTGTAACTGAAATGCTCCCATAGATTTAATATTAACGTTCAAAATAAAGAGTGTGATGATAATTAAAAAACTTTTTAATATATAAATGTATTTTGATATTTTTTATCTTAGTTTTTTCATTTTATTGTCTCAAATTATAAATTCGTATTCATTTACAATTACAATAATATATGAGTATAGTTTTTTTGAAAAAACAAATTAATTCATATAAAATACTTAATCATCATACTAATCTATGATAATACCCCATTATTTTCAATTTCTATTTTAGTATCGATAGACTTTAATGCAATTTTCAACGGTTTAATTTTCACAAAAGATTTTAGCACTTTTTTAGCCTCAATTATTTCTTAGCGATAAAACTGTTGAAACTTTATTTTCTTTAAGAGTTTTGCTAAAATTTTAAATATTAAATGTACTAATAGTAGTATTAAATTTAATTAAACATATTATAATAAGTAATATAAATAAATAGTTATTATTTCAGACATAAAAAAATATAAAAAAATTACAATATATAAAAATTTTTAAAAATGTAAAAAATATTTTTTTTCACTTTTAAGTTCACAAAACCTTTTTTGAGAATATAAAAATAGGTTATGTGATATATCATTGGATTCAGTATAAAAATATCTTTCTATTGATATATCACATGACCATTAAAACATTTTTAAAATTATTTCAATTAAAAAAACCAATTTATCAAATTTAAATATAGAGATGGCCCCTCAAAAATATAATTTTTGTTTTTAATTAAAATTTGTAAAAATAGAAAAATAATTCCAAAAGAACCATGTTTCTATCTGTTATGATTTTCGAGATATTAATTTTTTAAAATTTTTAAAGTTATTTTTATTAATTTTTTATTTTAAAAAAAATTTAAAATTAATATCTTAAAAACTATAACAGATAGAAACATGGTCCTTTTGCATTATGTTTCTATTTTTATATTTTCAATAAAATTTATTTGAACTTAAAAGTGATAAAAATGTTATTTTTTACTTTTTTTGAAATTTTAATATAGTTTTATCACGTGACTGATGATAAAATTATTAAATAACAAAACTTTAGCTATTCATTGATAAATTTACAAAATAAAAATTTAATTCCCTTTAAATGAGAGCCTATTTGTTTCATGTTATTACTTTCTGATCACCCTGTATTTATATTTATATTATTATATTTTATTAATTTATGCATAATTTGTTAATAATAATTTATTATTTAATAAAATATATACATATTATAAAAAAATATATTTGAAAATATTTGTATTTAAAACGTAGATATTTTGCTGCTGAATTTTAGAAAATTAAAATGTATTTATTATTTAAAAAATATTGTCTCTGATTATATATTATAAATGTTTAATTAAATTTTTTATTTATTCATTTTTGCATTTAATTTTTCATAAATACATTAATAGTCTGTAATATAATATTAAAAAATAAATAAAATTATATCCATGGATAAATGAAGTTGTTTTATAAGAATAATCTTATAAACTAGTTTACTTGTTTTCTAGCTTGTCTAGTTATTTTAATGCTATTTATTGATTAGTCAATATGTAAATATTATTTCAGTCGTTTTTTATTAAAGTGAAGAGTAACATTTTATAGATTAAAATGTTCGTAAAGAATGAGGCACATTTACTAATCCCCATTAAAGGATCAGCAAATAATAGCCGATGGATATTAAAGTGTTATAACGTTTACTTTAATCTCTAAATGTTATTGATATATATAATCAATTATTTTTCCGATTTTTGTTCATTTAAAGAAAAGAAATAAATTATTAATAATAATGTATAAAAATAACTTTTTACTTTAGCTTTTCTTTCATAATTTGACCCTTTCGTTGTCACATTATCAAAATATTGGTATTTAATAAATCAATAAATAAATAGCAATTAATTTTGCATTTTAAATAAAAAATTATTTAATATAAAAAATATTTCAAAGCATAATTCATTTAATTTAATCAAATTTAAAATACACAAAAATATGAACTAAAAAGTGTTAATTTTATTATTGATAATTTTAAAAAAATTTATTATTTTTTAAATATAATTACTTTTTTGACATATTCTTTACGCTCTGTTTTATAACGCGGGTAATTCTTTCGAATTACTAATGGAAAGCATATGAAAGGAATAAATGAAAGGATGTGTGACATTTAAACTTAAATATGACAAAAATTTAGCATCACACACATCTCGAGATATAACAGTGATGAAAAATTTAAATAATATAAATTATAAATTTATATAAATTACATTTATTTAATTTATATAATATGATTTAATAATATTATCAATTTTTATCAATTTTCTATTAAAAATACGACCAAAAAATTCCCTTTAGTTTACTAAAAATTAGACACCCTATACTTTATAGAGATAAATAATCGAATATCTTAATGTATTAATAATATGTCAAAGTATTAAATACCGTCTTTTAGAGGTTTAAGTGTACAGTACTCTTCATGTAAAGAAAAACTTAACGCAAATACTGTATATATAAAGGTATTTTGACTATGAAGAGCCTATGACTAAGCAATGTTCATAGGATTAGTATAGACATTCAAAAATGTTACTATAGAGACCATAGTGTCCCGTCACTCAGTCTCTTGATGTTATGTCAAAATGCCTTTAATATTATATGCAAATTAAATGCATGATGGTATTTGAAATAATGAAATGATTTATGATGACCGTCATTACAATTAAATTGATAATATGCGTCTGAATACTTTTATTATTTTATATACATTAAAATGAAATACAGTCTGTTCTCGATTTTGGCATCACTCTATTATGATAATTTCTTGATTATGGCAACACATTCTCTTTACCCTTCTCATTGCCAAAATCGAGAACAGAGTGTATTATCATATTTAAGTAATATATTTATAAATAATATAAATTTCGATCACTAAAATTTGGGATATCAATCCACATACACATAAA
Source organism: Mesoplophora pulchra (assembly GCA_034697405.1). Taxonomy (NCBI): domain Eukaryota; kingdom Metazoa; phylum Arthropoda; class Arachnida; order Sarcoptiformes; family Mesoplophoridae; genus Mesoplophora; species Mesoplophora pulchra. The sequence goes on along the minus strand of JAQIXB010000603.1, from coordinate 11,066 downwards.
TGGTCGTCACTAAGGACGATATTTTAGAGTATTGTTAAACCCCATTATAATGAAATGTTTAAAAATCCACTATGGGCATTTTGCATAGTGCGGCTATAAGTTATCACATACTGTATATTAATGCGTATTAGATTATTTTTCTGCAAATTGCAACAGCATTGAATTTTGTATTCTGCGAATTGTATCAGCTCTTAACTTTGATAAAAAGATAAGCCGATTATCGCATCGATCACATTTTCTGCAAATCATGCGACAGTGAATCTTAACTTTACCTATTAAAACACCGTTTTTTGCAAAATGGAGAATTATTGACATTTATTTAGTATAAAAATGATACTTTTGAAAAGTGTTATAATGTTACCAATCAAAAAGTTACCATAATTGAGTGATGCTAAATTCAAAAATTAGATGTGATGTTTTTAATTAAAATTAAAAATTTATTATAAATAAATTTAGAGTTAAAAATATAAGTATTATTACAGATTAAAATGATCTCTGATTATTTTATCTTTAATATTTGATATGACAATCACTGAGGAGCAAAGTGCTCATATACCCCGAGGTATATATTCAATATTTTTTATGTTTATTTAATCGTACAGTGAAATAATAAGCTTTGAACTATGTATTCTTAAGATAAGTGGCATTTACTAGTCAATTGTATTAAAAGCTACAGGTAAGAGAATGCCCTAAGGACATGTTTTAAATGTATTTTTTATTCCCCTTTCGTTATGAGTCCCAAAAAATGTTTAAATTATAAAATATGGGTATGGATTATTATAATTCATTATAATTCATTATGATCATTTAGTTTAATAATGATAATAAATCTCTTTTTTATACGATTCCATTAATTTTTATTATTTTAAAATAAAAATATTAATATTATAAAATTTAATGAAAATGTATCGTAAAATTATAATAAAGTTATTTTTATAGTAAATTTAAATGTGAGAATATTTAAGATGATATATTATATGTATAAAGTATGTTCTAAATTTTATTAGATATACATATTTAGTATATCTTAGTATATACAGTCGAACCTCCATAAAACGGAATTAGTAACAAGGTATATTTTCATCTAAGGGGCGTTTCAGTTTTAAAGAGGTTTCTTTATATTTTTTTAAATAAAATTTTTTGTGTGTATATTTTAACGATAAATTATAAAAAGATATATAGTTTTAGCATAGAAATAGTATAATTTAGCATTTTATTAATCATTTGTGCGTTTTGTAATTAAAAAATATATTTTTCAAAATTTTTATTTTTTTAAACTGTACATATATGTGGCATATAAATATTAAAAATTTTAGCACAAAATTATTAAATAATAATTATTATTTTGAAAAAATAAAATATAAATGATTAAAATTTTATATAAAATTTTATAATAAAAACCTATTTTTTGGTGTAAAACAAATCAAAAGTGTACATTCAGAGGTTCTATTTATACTGACGGTTTTTGAGAAAAGTGTCCGTTTGCATCTTAAAGAGGTTTTGTCTTAAAGAGGTTCATATGTATATATTATTAATGGAGTTTAGGGCCATTTGTTATATACAATATGTTCATAAATGATTATTGGTTTTTTAGAATATATTTTCAAATATTCTGTGAAATATTTGAAAGTACATTACTGCGTTAACATTCGATAGGTCTAAATCAATAATATCACATACATAATACTAACTATACCATACGTTCAGAGTTAAGGTTTACTCAGTACAAGCGCTAGTGCTATATATACTATATATACTCAGTGCAGGCGCCAGCCCAGGCGCCGGTTCTGAGTAGACCTTAACCCTGAACGCACTGTATACACATAGTGTATAATCGAAAATCTCTTAAGGATTTTATCGGCATCAGTGATGCGACAAAAAATAGAGCCAAAGAAAAGATCAATAATTACAGAGCCAATATTTGAGACATTAAACGTATACATGGTCAAGAGTCAGATGAAAACACTCAAAAGTAATAAAAAAGTTACATTATGAACATTCCTTTTCAAACACTTTCGAATGAATTACATTTTCATTATATATGCATCTTAGAAACTATGCAAATGTACTTTCGTCGCATATTTAAGTTAATATGTTGTCATATAAATGTTATTCTGATCATTTTCCTAAATACAATGTAAATGTCAATTTAATAAATATAAAAGTTCATTTCACTTTATATATAATGATATATTATCTAATATTTTAATGATATTTTTTAATATTAATATAATAATGCATACAGATAATGGTAAATTTTTAAAATAAAAAATGAATTAAATGAAAGCATTACGGTTTTATTTTATATTCCTATGATCAAAACGTGTGTCATTATAGACTCATAATTAATGAATGGCATGAGCTAAGAAAGTCCAAGTCTAAGGCTAAGCTGAATATTTTCTCGGCCTTAGCCTGAGCCTCACTTTTAACCCCAGAGCCTGAGCCTCTAATACTGTTTTTACGCAAAATAACTTGAGATGAATTTCCGAGCAAAAGTCATAGAAAGTTGCGTTTATATACACATTCTGAAAGAATAACAAATAACATATGCATTTCTATTGATGTTTACATTTTCACATGCGTTTTTAATAGATATGAGTATGCGCGACTCTTACTTTATGCTTAAGTCACTTAAGTTAAGTGACACGCTATCACATGCTTTAAGTAAATCTACAATTTACGTTTACACCTCTGCTTCATCATGGCATTAGCTCCATAATTTGTTTAAATTGAATACGTGTAAACAGCTTATAATTTCTGGCCTGAGCCTAAATTGCAAAATATTATGCAATCGCGTTATATTATAGAATAAATTTCATCGTAACATTTCATTATGAATTTTTACCCCATTTTTTTATTTATGTTATAACTCGAAATATGCATATTGTGAAATATTTGAAGAAAATTTGTTAATGAAAAATAAAAGAAATAAATTTTTTAGTCTGTGATATAAGATGTCGTATTTTAAAAATTCAGCGATAGAAAAATTAAGAAAAAATTTGATAAATTACATACAACAAATTATATGTGTATAATAAAGTGTGAACAAAATATAATTATTTTTACATTTATTTTTACGATTTTGACGTTAGTATAATGTACATGTAAATGTAATATAATACATTTAAAAAATTCATACCCTGTAATTAATGCATTAGTTAATTAATAGTTAATTAATAGTAGTTTTAAAAAAATCCCCTTTATTATCAGGCTCAAGTGGCTCGTGCCTGAGCCTTCTAAGCCCGAAGTCTCAGCACCTTCAAAAATTGAGCCTATTGAGTTTAGGCTCAGGCTTAGGTTATAGTCTGAGCCTATTGCATTTATTACTCATGATATAGATTTAAATCTTTTTTATGATAACAATTTATATGCATTGTCACTATACTTAAGCATTGGGATGATTACAAAAAAATTCCATCATTAGTTATTCATGAACTTTTAGTATCATATTTTGTTATAACAAAGGTGAAATAAGATATTATCATAATTATATCATCTAAAGTATGAAAAATACTGTGTGACAACCTTTATGTGAACTATGGTTATCGTAATAAAATATTAAAAATGAATAAAAACATATGAGAAAATGCAATAATTATTATTGATATATAACAGCACTTTACATTACTTAATGCATAACTTTCATTATAAATATGTATAAAGAGATAATAAAATTTTATTTTAAAATAAAGAATTTAATAATGAAAAATTCATATTCACTAATTCATGTACACTGTGTTTTCGATTTGGCAATACAATGGTAAAATGTGCAATGTTAAAATCGAAAAACAGTCATAAACGAAAATAATAAGTTTCTTTTGAATATTTTCCAATGAAATTTAAAAATAAATTGCAATTTATTTCTTCATTTATTATAAATATTAAAATATAACTATTTTGATATAAAACAATTTTATATATTAATATTAAAAAATATATTAAATATAAAATAATAAATACATATAAATACATGAATTCTAATTTTTGTTTTAAAATAAATTAAATAATTGAAATTTAAGTTATAATCAAAGACCGGAAATAGTATGAAATAAAATTGCAAAATTAAAAACAAATGAATGCATTATATAAAATAGAAATGTTTTGGGATTTTAAAAAATATTTTTATTGAAAAACGGAAACGGATATCTAAAACCACAGTTAAACTAATAACCGACTGATATTGGAACGCTTTCAGATAATGGATAATAAACAATTCCCCGATCTTTGTATATAATAAAATATATATTTTTAGAAATTTTTAACTTTCTTTAGTATTAATATATATACTATTAAAAAACTATCTATCGAATCTATTATAAAACATGTATATAATAAAAATAATTTTGGATTTACATAAAATGCAATATTTTACAATTTTAAATAAGAATTATATTTAATTTTATAAATAATTTAATTATGCGTTTTTTAATTTAATAATTTAAAACTGAATACAGTCGAACCTCCCTAAAACGGAAACGGACACTTTTCCCTATACACATACAGTATTTAGGGAAAAGTGTCCATATGGACATATTTTAAATTTTTAAAAAAAAGTGCTTTAATGACATAATAATAACATTTACAATTAAATTATTATTTTATTTAATTAATTAACAAAATAATTATTAAATATATAATTTGCCAAAAATTAACCAAAAATGTCAATGATTTAAATACAGTAATGTATAATTCTTAAATATATTATCGCGTTAATATACCACTTAATCTGTTGCAAATGTGTGTCCTAAAATTATGTTGTTTTATGCCCATAGAGTTTTTTGTTTCTTTTATTAAATATTTTAAAAATATATACTCAAATAACCATTGCACAGATCACTGTACTATGTACAGAAGAAAACAATATACGTATTATTATATACAGTAAAGCCTCCGTAAGACGGAACCTCTACAAGACGAATCCTCCTTAAGACGGAATGAAATTTTGGACCCGAATACCTCCCATAGACTTAACATTAGTCAAAACCTCTACAAAACGGAAACGAACGCTTTTTCGTTAAATAATAGTATAATTAGAACCTCCAAACGAACAAAATTCTAATTTTTTTGCCCGAAATATTTGTAATTCACTTAAATTTTTTAATTAATATAAATATTAGAGTTTAAAATATTTAGTAATTAAGTATTTTAATTAAATTAACTAAAAATGTTGAAAAATATGCGTTCTTATATTTAATGAAAAATTTTCTTTTTTGTGCACAGTCTGTAAAAATAATTAAAAATTGAAACTTTTTTTAAAAAATGAATAAATAATGGTAAAAATTAACTTAAATCATAAAATGAGACTAAATATTAGCATTATATACCATACTAAACATTATATAAAAAGTTAATGGTTTTACTATGGTTTACATAGGAACCTCTATAAGACGGAAACCTCCTTAAGACGGAATAAAATCTTGGACCCGAGCCGTTCGTCTTGTAGAGGTTTTACTGTATATATACAATATATGTATTATTATAAGAAAATTATATTCATATTTTTATACATTTAAAATTTCAATTTATTTATGTTAAAATTGGATTAAGTTTTATAATAAAATTTATATTATATTTTCATGGAGCAATTAGTTTTATATTTTAATTTAGTAATGTTTACATAAATGTGTAATAAAATAAATATTTTTTAATTAAAAAGATATTTTTTATTTATTACATCTTTATATATAGTATCTTAGTATATCTAAAGGATATATATAAAGAATATTTTATATTAAAGAATTTGAAATTAATTTTAAGTTTACAGTTATTAAAGCTAAAAACTTTTTAATTCACACGATGGTATTTTATATTAAATGAACGATAATAATAAACTATTCACTGTAAATTTGTTTAATTAATTTTTAAATTAAAAACTTATATTTAGAATGTCATTTTTTATATTTAATAAAATTATACAATCAATATATCGTATGAATATACTATGAGTTCCTATTTGTACGTTGCTATATTTGATGCATAATACATTGTAACGCAACGTATAAATAGGAACTCATAGCGTATACATACGATATATGGTGATTAATATTATAATTTAAGGAAAACTATCGAATGACACACACATAACACCTCCTCTATAATATGCAGATAGCACATTCTTAACAATAGCATTTTACTATACATATGTATGTTTTTTTAAATATTTTAAAAATATTTTTTTACCAAAATATCAAGGAATAGTTAGCGTTTTGTTAATTATAAAAAATATTTTTAAAAAAATCACGTGACTATTTTTAAATTTGAAAAAATGCAAAATTTTGCATTTTTTGAAATTTAAAAGTGCCCCAATTTTTACCCTTTAATTTAAATATGGACATATTATATATCAATGGATTCAGAATTAAAAGACCTTTACTTTGATATATAAATTTAAAAAATTGTTATATCCCAAAAATTAATTTTAAGAAAATTCAATTTTTTAGGTTTTTAATATATAAACGATCCCTTTTTAATTTTTTTAAAATTTATAATTAAAATATAATTAATTAAAACTATAATTAAAAAGTTTCATGTCTTTAGGTATTATAGAAATAAAAATATAAATTTTTTAAAAATATTTTGCAGTGTATTTTTTATTTGAATAATATATGATAATTATTAACCTCAAAAATTAAATTAAATTAATTTTAAGTAAAATTAAATGCATTTTTCTATTAATATTGAACAGAGAGTGTATTAGAGAAATATTATGTATGCATCATCTATGTCTAATATGGCGTTTTGGCCCAACAAAATTGCCTTTTTTTATTATTTTCAAATTCTTTGCCTCTATTTTTTAGTCATTTTATTCATTTTCTTCCCTTTGATTTTTTAAAAATTTTTATAAAAAATTTACGTTAAGTTTAATAGATATATAATGTATAATTTAATCGTTTTCGATACATAAAATGACAAATTAAAGTCTTTTGAAAAAATATCGAAAATATTTTTTAAAAAATACTAAAGGGGTAAAGGAAATTTTTTAAATATTTAAATTTGACTTCTTTTTGGACACCTTGCATTTATGATAAATTATTACTTTAAAAAGCGTTTATGAAATATAATAATTTAATCATATTACTATAGGTTAAAAGTAAAAGTTAATTTAATGAATAATATTATGAAAAAATAATAAAGAAAAAATTCAAAAATTTGAATAATCAATAATTGCCTTTAATTTTTCTATGTCTGCCTTTGCTATTGGTATACTCTTTGTGATAATATTTAGAAAATTAATTCCTAAAAAATATTTTATAATACATTTACACATTTTTGTTCGAAACTGAAGAGTATAAATGTCCATTTTATGTGCACATTGCATTATATACAGTATGTTTAATTATATTGTTCACTTTGCGAACTTTGCTAAACGTGTATACATGCTTAATGCATATTAATGCTTAACATATGCATGCGTACGTCTATTCGCAGTGTGTCAATGAACATATATAACTTCACATGCTGTATATAAATTTTTATTATAAAAATTTAAATTACAGGAATCAATAAAATGTGTACGCAGATATTAAATTTATAAAAAACAGCATAGGGAATTATAATTTAAATAAAATTTAAGTTTATGTTAATTTTATTATGTCATAAACTTTAATTGAGTTAATAGCGTATGCACACAATGTTTATGTTTAACGCCACTGAATTAACATTATTATAATCATATTTAGAAATGTAAAAACGATTTTTATATAAAACCATAATTAAAAAGATTAAAAAGGTTTTAATTTAATTGTAATTATTTTATTAAAAATAATATTTATGTTAATATTATACACGTATATTATATACGTGCGGTAATCATTTATTTAAAATCACTTTAACTAAAATTGCTTTTTACGTGCATATTAAAGGACGATCATGTGGATGCATATGTGAATCAATAGCAATAAATCACCATATGCTATACACTGACAATTATTAAATTAGTTAATTGTCTGTAAAAAGTAATTGTGAATAAATTAACGCAAATATTTTATATTATAATAACTTTTAGAATATTATACGAATGTATTATATAATATTCAATCCGTTAAATAAAGTTATTTCTAATGCTAAATGTACATTTCGGTCACAAAATACCGTCCGCTTAAATGAGGTGTTAGCATAAGAGAGGTCCATAATGAGGGTTTTACAGAATATACATATGTATAAATATATGAATAATATTTGTAAATATTTTGTTTGAAAATAAAAAAAATTAAATTTATTTTAAATTTATATTAACATTCAAATATTTATATTTCCGGTATTTTAAAATGTATTTTTATATAAATATAATAAATTGCTTTTGACATATGCTTTTTATAACATAACCTAAAATTGGAATTCATATGAGAATAGTAAAGCCGAATTTCTGATGATTTTTTCATTAAAATCTTCGAAAAAAAGAGAATGAATTAATATGAGAATCTTTTATCATTCGAACATAATACACACAATAATATAATGCAATGAATATTATACTGAAAAATCAATATATTAATGCATGAAATTCTTTGACAGAAAAATACTAAAATGAAATATAATAAAATTAAATACAAAAATAGTATACAAACAAAATAGTTACTAATTTCATTGAAATGTAAATAATATGATGAGAATTATATGAACATTATGTTCAAAATAATGAACGATAAATGGATAATTATTATACATTATGTATGCACATACATTATATATTATAGTGATTGAAACAAACATAAGATAAATATAAATATACACTGCGAATTTTTTTAAAAATAGAATGTGTGCGGAGTGCATGCGTATTCATATGTTAAGCATTAGATATGTGGACATAAGCATATGCATGCATAGGCGCGCCGCACACATTCTATTTTAAAATATGTGCAGTGTATATATTGCTGTTGGGTCTATGGCGAAATACTAAACGCTAAAATACCTAACATATGAGAACATAATACTTAAGTATAAACTTAAAATATTAAAACCGAAATTTCTATTATTGAATTACAATAAACTCTTTATAATCTCATAATATGCCATACTCATAATATGGTCCCATTTTTGCAAACATATTAAAGTATAAGAAAATGAATTCACATTCCATATTCTCACATTCACACACTTTTAAAAAAACGTTCCCATAGACTCTAATGTTAAAGCATTATATAATGCGATATATCATATACACATTTTCACAATCGTCAAAAATATAAATAAAAATGCTAATTTTTAAAAAAAATAAATAAAAATAAAATTTTTAAATTTATAAACGTTAAATTTTATTGTAAATTTAAATTATATTTTTTAATTAAAATTTTTATTAAAAAAACTTATTCATGGAAAATGAAATATAATAAAAATATTATTACATTAATAACAGATTTATATCAGATTTTTATTACTAAAAATAAATGTCATTTTATTAAATTTTTTATTTAATAAATTATGAGTAAAATTTTGTTTAATAATATTCTTTTTATTAATAACAAATTTTATTTTAATTATATATAAAGAGTTATTGTAAATGACAAAAGTTTAGAATAACGGCATTTCATCGGAATTTCTAATAATTTCAGATTAATTAAACTAAATTAATGCTAAAAATTGCAGATTATTTTGATTTAAAATTATATGACTAAAAATAACTTTTATATACAGTATGTGTATCTATTGGAACTCTAAGCCCGTTACAAAAGCTGAATATTTGACTACCGATTACTTAAAGGGCGTGACGTAATTAATCACTGTTTAATGTACGGTATATACATAAATAATGTTTATTATTGTGCATAAATGTTAAAAGCATTTACGCATAATACAAGACTTCGTCTCCCCCTTCACATTGTCATAGTTATAGATGACAGTATTTCTCCGTATATATTATTATAATATAATTATTTACAGTTTTACTGATTTTATTTTTTATTTAACCTAACCAAACCAAATTAATACAGTATGTACGATTATCTGGACGCATCAATGCTCAGAATATTGCGTTGTGCCTATGTTTGTTATGCTTAAAGATATAATATATACAATACTAAATAATAAAATAGTAATAATGGCATAAAATAAAATATAAATAATAAAATAAATGTTTTTATTATTCATGCATAATAACAAACATTATTTATGTACACACCGTACATTAAACAATGATTGCTTACGTCACGCCCTTTAAGTAATTGGTAACCGAATATTTTATTTATTTGTATTATATACTTTTGCTTTATATATGCTTTTGCTTTAGATAATTCAGTCTTAGGTATATAGTGCTTTGGTATTTCGGCATAGACACATAATTAGCATATTATAGCACCATATAGTACCTTTCAGCAGCAAAATTTATTTAAATTAATTATAACGAATATATTAATCATATTTAAATTAAGTACAGTGAACTCTCTATAATTTCATATTTCATAATTTCACAGTATGCTTTTGTCTCAACATTGTGGCGATGTTAAAGTTTAGGAAAATAAATTTCCATTCTTTTTCTCACATTTACACTTTTATAAAAAAAATTAATTAACACCTTTAAGTCAAAACTTAAAAAATTATTTATTAAAAATAAAATATAATTAAAAAATTTAAAAGCATTTGCACTACTAATAAATGCGATATTTGTTAATAAAAATGAAAAAACTTATTTCTTTATTTTAAGTCACATTAACTAAAATTATCTAAAAAATTAAGCAAATAATTTTGATAAGTCTCTATAATTTTACATGATAAAAATAATAGTCTCAAAGTGTGAAATTGTGTATGGCTCACTGTAGTTATATTATTATAATTACAAATATAACTAAAAACTACTTTTAAAATTTAAAAACTATGCACTAAAAATATTATAATTAGGGATGTGCTTTTAGGGAATTTTCTTAAATCAAAAATACCTTTAAATGTTTAAAAAGTTACATGTTAAACATTATTATAGATTACTAAATTAAGAATTAATATAAAAAATTATTTTATTAAATTTTCGATTCTTTTATATTAATTTATTTAACATTTATAATAAATTAATAATTTTAAAAAATTTAATTATGTATTAAGTTACAATATTAATAAATTTAAAATTTATATTAATT
>JAQIXB010000602.1:0-15805 GCA_034697405.1 Mesoplophora pulchra | reverse complement strand
ATTATTTTCCAAAAATTTCAGAATATTTATTTTTTAAATATAAAAATTTAGAAAAATATTACGTGATAAATATAAATTATTTAATTATTCAGTAATATTTAAGTGCATATTTATGGACATCACATATTTATAAATAAATTTTAAAATGTTTATTTTTTAGTCTCAATATTTATAAAAATTTTATTATTTATTATTTGATATTTATTTTTAATTTTTGCAATTAATTTGTATATCAATATAATCTTTAATTAAATTAATACAAAAGAAAAATCCCGACCAAAAGTGTTTAGTTACGTATATTCGTAAATTTAAAATTCAATTTTAAAATTTAATTATATAAAAATTAAAAACCGAAAAATAAATAAAATGAACTGATGACTGTGTCATTATTGACTTTATGTTTATATACAGTGCAAAAATAGCCTAAACCCGTTAAAGCCTAAGCCTATTATTTTTATTCATGTTTTTCATATATTTATATAAATTTTATTTATATAATTTATTTATTAATTTATTTAGATTTTTAAATTTATATTATTAGCTATATATATTGTTGGTATTGTTGCTAATGTAAAGTTAGATAACATTTTAAATTTAAATATAAAAGCATTATAAATAAATATAAAATAAAATATATCAATAAATTTGATCGTCTATTTTATGGTCATATCAAATACTAAACAACCGTTAGCCACAAACATACACATTCATTTGGAAATTATTTTAATTATTATAATATTTAAATTTTATAAAATTATAAATATTTAATTAAAAATTATGAATTTAAATCATGATATCATAATTTAAGTAAACGCTGTATTATTTAAATATAATTTTCAATAAAAATATAATATGATAATTTTTATCATTTAATTTTTAACTAATGATATAATGATATAATTTACTATTTTTAATTTTTAATATTTATTTATAATGTTATTTTTCAATAAAATACTGCATAAAAATAGTTCATTTTAAATTTCGAAATTTTTTTAACATATTATTATTTACAAATTTAATGTTTAATTTTAATTAATAAATTTAAAATATTAAAATATTAAAAATGTTCCAAATTTTGCAATTATCATAAAAATGATAATTAATTTTTTTAAAATGAATTATTAGTGAATTTCAATTTTATATATTAAATTAATATCCATAATAATAAGTATTACCACTATTACTAGTTTATTGCATAATACAATGATTAAGTACTATTAAATGCGTGGGTCTTTAATTTACCTCCACTTAAACGTTCATTGTCTCAGGTATTAAAAAACTTCATTTTAACTAGTATACATGTATGTATATAAAAGTTATAAATAACTAGTTGAAAAATTAAAAACATTGACTATTATCATTACTATTAGTTGTAGCACTACAAAACTTTTATATAAATATACTAATTTAATAAATAAAAAAATAATAAAGTTTACATTTAACTTATTAACATTGACTATTATAAAACTAGCTAGTAAAAATTATATGTGTATATTTACACGTATGATAATAATAAGTGACAATGTCTGTGTAAAATAATAGTATATTTTTAGTTAAAATATACTATGAGCATGTATTATGCAAAATGTTTGTTTCATTGCAATATCCAAATGATTTACAGTTAAGTCTCTGTTTACAAATGTCAAAATCGTACAAAAAAAGTGAGTAAATGCGTGGTAAAAATGCTTACTATTACTATTAGTAGTTACTATTATACTATTATTAAGCAAAATAAATACTTTTTACAGCGTTTAGAGAGATTTACTTTTAGTTTTAGTATAGTACAGTATAGTTTAGCATAGTTAAGTAAAAAGCTAAATCATGAGACCCTATGGTGGGAGGTCATTAATCCGTACGTTATATTATGAAATGAGCCGTAAAACCATCGTACAAATTAAGTAAATATACTATTTTAGTATTTTACTATTAGCTATTAGTTAGCATTAGTATAGTACTAGTTTTTTAAGTATCAACGCCTTTTCTATATCAACACTCAATTGTAATAGAATTATCTCAATAATACTAATGTAAACTATCAATGGCATCAATTAATTTGAGGGCGATTCTCACACTTAAAATGGGTATTAAATCATAATACAAAACATATGATTCGTGACAATAAAATCATATCATTTAAACATCCTCTGTTAGAATATATCATATTTATAATTTATATTATAATATATTATATTCACAGAAATATAATATATTGATTTATGTTCAATTTATATACAATGCTTTGGCATACACAATATGTTAATATTCTAGTTCTAGTGCTAGTGACTGCACATAAAATAGTATTGAAAATATACAATGTCCAACGGTCCACCCTCAGTCGTCCATTATTTTTGCTAATATCAGACATATTCAGTGAAAGAGAATACGCATATACATATACGTACATAAACGAATATATCAAAAATACAAAAATATTACTTAAAACTAAAGTAAAGTTAAAACTGAAAAACCTTTTTTTTGGATGCACGTGATTGATGTTCGTGGGGCAGGGGCTTCTTATACTGCTCAATGTTAGTACATATCTAGTACCAGTATGTATTAAATATTAGTGAAAAGAGACCACTTTAATATTTTGGCTGAACTTTGAAATTTTTCAATCGTTAATCAATCATTGTAAAGCTCAAATCAGTCTGTGATTAGATTGGGGCTGAATTTTTTTAAAAAACTTTTTTTATTCTTAGTTTAACTGTAACTTTAGTATAACTTTAGTATTATTTTACTATTACTTTCCTTATAAAGTCACGAAAATTCTATTTTTAAATCATTTTTTATATATATTTAAGTGTCTCACGTAATCGATGGTTTTAAGACAAACGTATGTCACACATACACACACATAACGTTATATATTTATATTATATTAAAGTAATATTATATATGATGCTTTTACTAACGTTAGTGCATACCATGAGTTTGCAGATATCAAACAATTTATATAAAAAACGATATCTGTAAACGGTTTGAAAAATGAAAACGAAAAATTATTAATAAAAAAGTATTTTTAATTATAAATTTCGATTATTTTGTTTTTGAAAATTTATTTCATGTGATATCGTATCAAAAATAAGCAAAATTTTCATGTGTTTTTTTGCCTTTTTTCAGTTTTTTGCCTCAAAAATCTGAAAAAAACAATTTTTGCACATTCCATGCCTATTTTTAGGTAAAATTTTCCATTTTTTGAATGCCCTTATTACTAATATAATATTAATAATATACATACTGTATATGTATGCTAAATACAGTCAAACCTCCTTAATACGGAAGGTTGGTCCGCTCCCAAATTTACTTAAACATTAGAAAGTGCCTTCCTAAAACGGACACATACCCTGCTCCTAATCGATTCTGTCCTAGAGAGGTTCGACTGTATTTCTAAATATACTATAAAATAACTATACACAATAACAGTATCATAAAACTATTAAATTAGCTATTATATTATTGATTATACAATTTTTTTTGAAGAAAGTACATTGAAAGTTCAATATCTTCGCATTTTATACAATATGATAGTAGATTTATATAAAATTAAGCTATAAACTAGCGATATATACTATAGAATAACAACACATGTTTTGACATAATTTATTCTCTGTCATAAACAAGTATCTCTCAAAATATTTTTTAATATCATATATATATATATATATATATATTGATATTGATATCTCAAACATAAAATGAAATATGGTTTTTTCCTCTTCACTTTTACTAGTTAGGAGTAAACTTTTAATACTAGTAAAACCGTTAGTACATAGAAAGTATAACATATAACTATAATAAAGCTAAATTGTGTGTGACTATCATATTGTGACGATGATAAAGTGCAATATCTTATATTAGAGCACGGATAATGTCAGTTTATCCCTTTTTTGGGGCCATCATATTAACTTTTGCCGCTTCATATAACTTTAGTAATAGCATATACTATAGTGTACACTATTACTATTACTAACACTATTACTATTAAAGTGAATAAACTATAACCCAACGGTGCTCATAACGTTATATCGAAGAGATATATGGAGAATGAAATGAAATGATACACACTATTAGTGTATATGGTGATACTTATTGTGTATGATACTAGCACAGTGTAAACTAACATTTTTTGGGGTACCGAAAAAGTAACTAGCTTCAGCACAAGTGTCCAGCAAAAATACATTTGCGTCAGCTGTTACTAGTATAGGGGTTTACTATGATATCATATCATATCAGACCCGATGCCAAACACTCGGTTCCGACTTTTTCTCTTTCTTTCTCTCTCTCTCTCATCCACTAGTATTACTAGCATTATACAAGCGCTACTGTATAAAGTCATCAATTTACCATCAGGAAATGCCTGAGTAATATTAAAGATTTTTCGTATAATACTATAACAGATAGAATATATATAAATATACTAACGTTTACTATTATATTATACTCATATTTACTAATATTAGGGGTAAACTTTAACTTTAGTATAACTATAGTAAAGTCTAAGTATGTATGTGCATCATCATTTCTATGATGATGTTAGTCAATGACAAAATTCAATAGAAAAATACAGAATAAATTGAGAGGGGATTTATATATAAATAAAACAAATGGATTTTTTGCTTTAATATGTAATAGCGTTGTTACTAATACTAGCACATGCTAGTTTCAGTATGTATCATAATGTATATTTATATAATGCTTAAACTGCATATATGATCGTCATTTTATTAACTTTTGGTACTAACATTATAACATTCGGTTTTTATTTAATTGATTATGATATTATGTTATTTTTAAATAAATATCATTTTTTAAATATTTATTTCGTAAATATATTATTTCATTTTTTTATTTAAAATTAACTGATTTTATATTTAAATCATATCATTCATATTTTTTAAATTATTAATTTTAAAAATTAATTATAATTTATCATATTTAATAACAGACGTAAATAATTTAATCGATAGTAACAAATTAATATTAAAATAAATGTTAATTAAATACATGATGTAAAATGATAATAGGAAATAAACTAGACATATATTGTATACTAAATATATTTATATTTAATTTATTTACTATCATTAAACGCATAAACTTTTAATAAAATTTATTTTAAAAATAAATGTAAAAATACATTGTTTTAAATGTGATGCCATAGACACTCACATATTCATTTATTTATCATCATAAACAATAAAATATTTTATAAAATGTTATATTTGACATGTAATACTATGGTTCACTATCGTTTACTATACATTGTCAGAGAGATATATGAGTACATGTATCATATATGTATATTATGCTTTTAGTATATATTTACTAATGCTTAGTAAATCTGAGGCCGTAAAATGTACAAAAAATTCAAAAACAAAATTCAGTGCATTTTTTTATTATGACATTATTATATGAATGAATGGATTTTATCATATGAAAGAAATAACATAATATAATCGCAAAAAATACTATAAAAATATACTAAACACTGAAATATTCTGATTCCAGATGTGTATGGCATTTTATAATGGAATTTTTCCTTTTCTCTTACAATTGACTAACATTGTATAACATGTATACTAGTTACAAACTAGTTACTAGTAACTCAACTCAACTAACTTTAGTTTAGTTTAGTTAAATAAGTCATTGTTGTTTTAGATGTATTCTCTTTGTATTTTACTTTCATCATTCTCTTTTCTGTACCATGCTAATGGTACCGCATTAACTATTAGTCACTAGTATTATACAAAGTATACATGATGTATGCTTTTTTATCTCTATTTTTTTATCTGTTCACGAAATGAAACATTAATAACATTTATTTGTGCTCAATGAACCTGAATAATAAAAAATCCTCTTTCAACATATTCACTAGCATTAGTATTAATAGATACTGGAAACATAATACTGCATACTACACTATTGATAATACTAAATAGTATAATCCTCAATTATATTATATATTTCAAAGAAAATATTTATTTTGAAAAATTAAAAAATTAATTTTATTTTTAAAATATTTATAACGAATAATTATTAAATTAAAATTTTTATAATTAATTTTTATGAAAAATATACATAAACATATTTTGGGTGCCTTTTAGTATACATTTTAGTATACAGGAAATAGATTAACGTAATGGAAAATAGTAATATGGTATATACTAAAGTAAAGCATGATATTGTTGACTCTTAATAGAGACATCAGAAAGAGAAATATTTCAGTATATGATGGGGCATTATATTATGGGGCATTATATCGTGGGGCATTATATATCTGAAGTTCAATGTGCAGCTGCGATATGCATATATAAATATATTCAGATAAAGACATCATCATGAGAGTAGCGACACTTTTTACAGAGATTTTGGGGGTTATATTATAAATGGGGGAATAACTAACTTTAACTATTACTATGGATGAACACATTGTATTGTGTGACCATAGTCATAGTTGGGATGCGTTAGCATTATATTGTTGTCTCCATACATACACACACATAGGGTGAGAAGACTCTCGGCTTTCAATATTATTACACTCTGAGGCTATATTATATTCAAGATCATCCCCACCAAACTAGTAAACATTTCACTAGTACACTAGTGTATATATACCATACATTAGAATAGTATAGTATACTATGGGTGGTAAAATAGAAATAGTGAGGGGATGAGAGTGTGAGAGATGAGAGGCAAATTTATAGATTGCTTTTGTGTGACATCCCTGATCATGGATTAGTACCAAAATGGGACACAAACGACCGTCGCCTCTTTTCTAATATCATACACAAAAGGCATATATATGCATATAGGCCTATGCCTATTCCTATGGTCCTATCCCTATGCTCTGCTTTATGCCTATGCCTGTCCTTTTGCTATGGCCCATGCTATGGATTCGGGATTATAACGATGCCACTGCCGAATCAATATATGAATGTGTCACTATGACTAAAGAATACATCTTTTGTCATCACAGGGCACTGAAGCAATTGTTGCTTCTCACATATATACCATTATTATTATTATTATTATTACTCTAACTATAACCAGTACCATTGCTAGTACTATTACTATAACTATTGGCTGTGTGTAACTATTACTAATAATCTTCAATGACGACAGAAGCGGCATATTCTTTTTTACAATGTACATATACATCCATAGGATTCGGGCATTGTTGTTTCGTTCATATTTGAGGGGCTATGCGTTTAACTACAGTCACTACTGTCACTAGTGCTAGTGTTAGTCGGGGATTTATGCACAGCAAAAATCTCCGATATGTTTATTATAATATAAATATACGTATGTATAACTCATTTTCGTTTAAAATATGTATATATGTATATACTATCAATGTATGGATATGACTTTAGACTGTCTAAAGGCGCAACATTTTTACAATACATATATACATACATATGGTATTTAATGCGAATAGGGTCGTAGGGTCCAATCACTAGTCACTAGTGGATGTTATTAGTAGACACACATTGAACACCCTCTCATATATGATGTATGATATTTTCATTATGGAAATTGATGGTTAGCATTTTATGAAAAATTTAATACTAAAGTAAAATGGTAATGGTAATAGTAATACTATCGGTAAATATAAATATGAATGAGCGATTGTCAATGAAATTCTATACTATTGTATTTTATAGTATTTACGTCACTATATATTCTCTTAAAGTACAAACTACTAGTAGTACTAGCATATTCACTCACACTGTATAAATGCGAATATTTTAATATTATATTTTTTATATATGTATATATTATGTGTTATATTATAATATTATATAATATATGTATTTATGAATAAATAACAGTTATAAATTATGTGAGAAAATCTTAAGAATAAAGTTAAAGCATAAACTTTTAAATGCAATAAAATAGTCATAATCATAATAATAGCAATAAATATCATAATAGTAATTTATGATATCCTACTAAATATACTAACTTCTGCTAGTGGATACTCCTTAATGTTTAACGTTTATATAATTTTAAAATTAAGTGTTTATTATAATGTCAAAATAAATAACAAATTCCATTTGACATTAAATAACATAAATTTTTAATTTAAATATAATTATATCATAACACTATTAAAACATTATTTGAGTAAAAATATCTTTTAATGTAAATAAATAAATGTGATGTAAAATATCATATAACATTAACTAGCGTTTAGTTAACCGTATATGTTTACCATAAAATATGAAAAAAAAAGAAAATATTTCTTAAATCTTTTCATAATCACATCTGTCAGATAAACACCTAAACCCGTATATGTATACTATGCTTTTATAATACTTTCATAATCTCTTTTTCATGCTATATTTTTGCATAACATATGCCTTTTTTAATGCACACATGTACTAGACTTATATCTAATGCTAGTATACGTCGTATGATCCAATTCTTAAAGAATATATCATATTTATAGTGTGTAATATGAAATGTCTTAATTTTTTAAATAAAAAATAATCTCCAAAAATATCATCACATTTATTCTATGATAATATATTTACTAAAATTTATTTAAAGTGAAATTTCTGAAGAAATGGCATCATTAACTAGTTTTTTGATCTTAGAACAATAATCCTTTAAGTGCTTTGCTCAGTTCCGAGAACAGTGGATATATGTGCGTGAACTATGGATACTATTCATAGTATTAATGTGTATATCCATAGCTCTATTTAAAGGTGCAGAGATTGAAGAGGATCATAGTACTAAATTGTACTAAACTGTGATGCACTCTTACATCTTATGTGACCTCAGATGTCAAAAGCATAACATCCTTTAATATATTATATAAAAATATAAAAGCGTCATATTAAATAGAAAAACACACATTTATACATGTTAATAGTATACATACATGTAATACTATAATTTTAGTATAAATTAATCCAAAAATCCACAAAAAAATCACTAAATTATTATTATTTTATCGTATAAATAAATAAAATAATATAAAAAACAAAATTACTAATAATAATAATATTAGAAATAGTAATGTTTAAAAAACTAGTAAATGCTAATATTTTAATAATAAAAACTAGCAAATAATTGTGATTAACATACCCTCCAATTGACTGTAGTTGGTGCGGGCTCTTTTCGTATTTTTCCGGAATACGGACCAAAGATTTTGCCTTTTTTAATGTCGCATCGTGCGTACACACATATACTAGAATTATTAGTAACATGTTGTAAAAGACCGATATGATTATTTCCGCCGTTTGTGGACGGACGTAATTCAATTTCTTTCGGTATATCGGGAATCATCGGGAAATGAGATATGGATGCTGATGATAGTGATTGTGACATTTGCCTGTTCAATGGCAGTTTTTGCAGTGAATTAAATGACGTTTTTAATGAATAATTATTATCATCATCCATTTCCATATCATGGTCATTATCATCAATGAATTCGTCACTTATGCTAAGATTATCGTCACCTGTAATTAGTTAACATATACTTTTAGAATATTCAATTATTTAAAAATATTCATTTATTTAATAATAAAATTAATAATATATAATAATTTAATAATAAATTTTATTAAATGTAAAATTTATTATAATAAATTTACTAAATTAGTACATAGATTGAATATAATAAATATTTAATAATATTTATTAATTTAAAAATTAATAAATTATTCAATAAATTACTATTAAAATAGTAATAAATGTAAATAATGACGCATGAAATAAATTATAAAAAATAATAAAAGACATTAAATCGCATTTTATTAAAAAAAAATTAACATAAATTTAAATAATAAAAAAGTATACATTTGTATCACAGATACTAGTGACATTGAAATTAGTAGTCATGGTATAGTGATGGCATGTTTTTCAAAGATAAAGATGCCATTCGTTGTGACTCCACTCAATTATCTTTACCATAATCAGTTTTGCGTATGTGTGTATTTAGGGGATGGTCAATTCTCGGAAGAGGTGCATCACTAATCATCAGCTACTACTAGTACTAGTATTAGCATGTCTTTCAAATACTATTAACTATAGTGGCATTATCCACGCATACAGAGATACTATTAGTAAATGCACTGCTCACACATATGCACATACATACACATATGCATCTACAGATAGCGTACATCATAGTTATAGTAAAGTCGTCATATATGCATATATGTATTCATATATATATATATATATATATATATATAAAATGTATTATATACATATACAATCACTATTTTTCTATTCATTCATTCGTATATTACTAGTATATGTGCATAGTATACATAGTTTGCTATCACCATCACCACCCGTTGACCAAACAGGCGGAGCGACTCTCCGTGCGGATGTCACTTCACAATAACTTCCTCAAGTACAAGGAATAGTATACACAGGCTAGTTACTAGTTGCCATATATTTTATATATATATATATGCAGATATTAGTACATATATGTGAGATGAGAGCCGTCTTTTAGCCTTTGATAATCATAATGAATATTGTTCATAACATACACGAGACACACAAAATCAAACATGTGTTGTTTCCATAAGATAAGTTCACGCTAGTTAAAATATTGCTAGTGGAAAATACATACTAACTAGTAACAAAATAATATCATGTATAATGTGAATATTCTTTGGGTCATATCAGAATCACCATAAATTATCACATTTTAGTCATAAAATCATCAAATTTAATCACTGTAAAAGAAACGACTAATAACATATACTAGTGATGCTAGTAGATTCCAAATATCATTGTATACAATGCATTATTAATATTATATATGAACAAATAAAATGTGTTATGTACAAATAACAATGTTGTGTATTGGAGAAGATCTTCGCATATACTAAATTTTAGTATTATAATGGCCGCAAAAGTGACATTATTAATAGTGTCGGATCTTTCCTTTGCAAAGAAAGTCTTTTGCCGCATCTCTCAATACATGTATCAAAGTTCAAATAAATTGCATATTCTTAGTGGTAGTGGGTAGTGCTAGTATATATACTATCGCTAGTATATACACATATATATGATATGAAAAAATGCACACTGTTATTGTAAACTAAAAGTAAAATAAAATCGTACCCAAAGAAGTTACAGTAAATCACACTCATCATTTATCAAAATGTGGAAAATAAAAGACGAAAATAAAGTCATTCACTTCTTTATCGCGTCTGTGGTTTAAATGCAATCGAAAGGATACAATAGTTTAAGTGAACCCATAGTACTTTCGCCCATAGTGTACCCATAGTATAACCCATAGTGATAGTCATACACTATAACCATAGATATTATACATAAACTAAAAGATCACAGTGAAGCGCACACACACCGTGTCATGAATCATGCGAATATATTATTATGTGAGTTATGTGTGTGTGTATATGCATTTTGAAGAGAAAAGGTATATGCGTATTGTATATTATAATGTATTATAATGTATTATAATGGGGGTATTCTTAGGGGTAACGAATAAATAGGGTAACAGAGGGTTGTGTCAAAAGACCAACATTTATATCATAAAATATATACTTTTTATATATAGTTTTATATATACATATAAATATATGTTTATACGTTTAATAAAAAGTTTGAATTAAGTGTAAAATATATAATTAACTTTTTTCATATAATTTTTTTCAAATAAACTAATAATTTAGTAAATATTAAAAATATAATAAATCCGAATGTTAAATTTTCGTATATTTTTGTATTTATACATTACATATTTATATATTAATATATGCGAATATATGAATATTATTTTCATGATCACGCCACACACAGTTTCCGATTATAGAATTAGAATCATGTCATAATAAAAGAGGAAAAATGCGCGATGAATTTGCTATTTCCCATTCGGCCCGCACTTTAGTTACTATTTACTAGTAACAGAACAGAAAGCTATGGTAAGCCGTGCAAAGAATGAGCCAAAAAGTGAATAACAACTACTAGTAATACTAGAAAAAACGGGTGATGTATTACCGTAAAATACTAAAATGCGTTAAGCAACTTCCTGTGCCCCAACATTTAGAGGCGCGATCCAATAGGATCCATATTTTATTATGATATATGCTAGTTTATATGCTAGTTTACACATATATAAATATTGTATACTTTTTCTTATAAAATATAAAATATTTTTTAATATTATATTATATTATATGTGTGATTGAAAATGCATCAAAAATGATATATTATTATGTGAATAAAAATATGATGACATAAGTGTTTATATCTTTAAAAATGCGAATATATATATATATATTCGCATTATATATATATTGTATTTACATATTCTTAGAAAAAATACGGTGTAAATGAATCAATATGTACACATTAAATAGTAATATATATGTTTAGTTGGAGTTAGTATTTATTAGTGTAATGTTGATTATGGTGGAAAATCGTTTTAAATAAAAAAAAATGGCACATTATTATTTTTTTGAAATTTTCTTTGAAAAATAATCATATAAAATACTATTGAATAATAACGAAACTAAACTATTGAACTATTGTAGTATCGTTGTTTGTTGATAGTTGATATTAGTTGTCTATTCCATTGCATGACTATCCTGTTTCAACTATGATAAGAATTGAGCATATGAATGAATGAATTACTATTGAACCATTACTAGTTCCTTCTTCGGACCATCATCTCATTCTTTAGTTTACTTTATTTTCTTCATTCATATTCATCATTCATTCATTCATTTTCTTTATTCATACGTTTTATTATATTCTTTTTTCTCATCACAATCATAGTATGCATTGTATAGTATATATGCGTAAATAAACTCATCCCATTGCATTTCACTATGCACTTAGTTAATGTTAAATAGTGTATAGTATACCTTAGGAGAAATCTATTATCATGAAAAGGACTAGACACAGACATCTGTGGTTTACTTTACATTTACTTTACTTTACATTTACTTTAAACTTTATTTACATATCATCGTATTGTTCACTATCGACACTCTCAATACACAGATTCAATGTTAAATAGTGTATGGTAATAGCGTATGGTAATAGTACCATCACCACACCGTCATCATCGTCATCATTATCGGTGTTTTAACGGCGTACATATTTAAACAGCTGCACCATGATATACCATGAGATACTATTTCACCATCGTTTACATTTTTACGTTCACATTTAATTGTCAATGATGATAGGCATTGATAATGGATCATTATTATCATAATAAACGACAGACAATAGTTAAAGTGCGGTTTAAGTTTAGTCTTTAGATTCATCATTTAATTATAATTTTAGCATTGAAATTTCACACATTTTATAAAATTATTATTTTTTTAAATATAATAATTTTTTCTCAAAAAATTGCACATAAAATACTAGCATATTTCAGTATATACATATACTTTAGTTAAAAATATGATAATAGTATTTAATAGTATATAATAGCAAATAGTGTGATACCCGCGGCCGGAACTGTGAATTAAACATTTAATACGTAAATTGTTTGATTCAAACTGTGCTCAGCTCAACTCAAAAGTACAATATAAAGTCACGCCATAGAATCATAGTAAAAGTTAACTCTCTCAATCTGAGTATATTCGTACTATTACTAGTACATGTAGACTATTTAACATTAACATAGTTAAAGTTAAAGTCGTGCCGATTCAAAGCAAAGCCCACATTACACATGCCATTAATTTAGACCATAGTATGGTACAGTATACATTTTAGCATTAGAATCATATGGAATGCAATGGCTATGTATGGGCATTGCATTTTGTTACTAACAGTTTATTCTTGTACACTAGTACTAATACCTAATACTAGTAGACTAGTATTAGGTTAGTTGTGTGCCAAACTCAACCTGTGAGCCAATTAAATTACAACATTTGCCTTTACCATTTATTGAACGAACATATCGGTGTATTACCAAAAAGGTTTACACATATACCAATATAAAATTATGCTAGTATATATACATAGCACTAGTACACACACGTCGTATGTACGCACATATTCAGTGCATAACAAAAAAACCTAACTCTACAATATTGAATAACATATACATTGTTGTTATAGGGTTACTTTAAGTATAAGAGAAAGAAATTCGTGTATGTATGTATGTATACTAGTGCTAGTAGCATTTTATAATACTGTCCAAATGTTGTGAAAAAAAGCTATTCCCACGAAGAAATGAATGAATAAACGAAAATATACTAAAAGACTAACCCAAAAGAATATAATACTATTTTCTTCTTATATTACTTAAACTAGTAAGCAACTTATATACTAGTATATATACTAGTATAGCTGCATTAAGTAACAATCTTTTTATTTTTGGGTCAACTAAACTATTTGAAGAGCCATCACTGGAATCACAATCACATTCACATCCCATTCAATAATAGTGATTTCTCACTTTAGCTAAAGTCAACTAAAGTCAACTGAAAGAAGAAACTGCACTTTCGGTGCATACACATACGCAGAGTCATTCTTTTCATTCACATTCATTCACTGCTCTATCATCAGAAACTGATATTGAACCACAGTCACGCGCCCGCAAAAAATCCTCAATATATATATCAAACGAAAAGTTAATATATGATTCTATGCTCTGCGCTATTACGAGCAGTACCAACACTAGTACCAGCACTAGTACCTACACTACAGTAGTTTATTTTATGCTAGTACTAGCACATTCAATAGTCGATCCCAGATTTTAGATTCTAATAGTAGTAAAGCACATAAACACATAGAACAACATAAGAGCGTATTAGAATCAATGCAAAAACCCGAATTTATTTTGTTAGTATATCTAGTATATCTCCAATATCTCGTTATTGTCTTCCAAATGTGTGACGTGTATATTATCTAAAAAGTATCGCGCCTATTGCCAAACTATAGTGTCTAGTACTAGCTTTTATACTAGTGATAGTGATAGTTGATGATAGCATTGCTTTTGATAGTTTCGCGTCAAAAGAGTCTCAATGGGGATTGCGAAGGGTCAATTAGGGTTAAATGAGGACCATTATTTCGGTAAAAGCATCTCCCTTTTTCATCTCCCTTTTATCAACTAGCTCAACTAGTTGACAAAAAATAACTTTCATCATCAAATAGTGTATATACTATAACTATATAATAGTATATGACGAAAGGAAAATCATTCTAAAAAAGGGATATAATAAAAGTAAAGAGATAATCGAATGTGAAAATGGCATAATCAAACGGACGTCTGTGGATTGACATTTCAAAAATAAACTAAAACTTAACTATCATCAAATGGAAAACAGTCAATGATCACGTGATTTGAAACTTAAATCACTTTTCCTAAATAGTAGTTCATGGTATATATACATTTACTGGCGACTAGTATATACTAGTATATATTGATATAGTCAATTTCCAGACTCTGTCTATTATTGTGTAATAAATGATATTATATGTTTAATGGGAAATTGGATCCCCGTGTTAAAGGACCAAAGGGACAGCGTATCATTAAATTTCCAGTACTAGTACTAGTTTATACTTTGCTAGTGTACATCATATAAAATGAAATGAAAAGAAATTTACTAAAATATGAGTCAACATAGTAAAGTACTATCATAATCAACAAATATCATCGATAAATTTAATTATAAATAATAATATTAAAAAAATATGCGCATTAATATTTAATGTCTCAATAAATGTTACCATAGAGTTAAACACATAATTACTTTAATTATTAATATAATGATAATTATTAAAATAATTAAAGATAAAATAAAATTTAGAGTATAACTAGCACATTAAAGTATGCATTATATTAGTATAT